>WEZZ01023717.1:49563-82736 GCA_013400585.1 Chloropsis cyanopogon
AGCGGGTGTGGTTTTTTCCCCTTGCACAAAGCAAGGGGAAAAAAAAAAAAAAAAAAAAAAAAAAGGAAGAAGTTTCCAGCAAGAGCCAGCAGCACACAGTGTAAGAGATTTTCAGCTGATCCCTTTATTTCCACCACACCGTGACGAGCCAAAGTTGGACACTTTCATATCAGTGCTTCTTCCACAGAGCTTCCACCAGAACCTTCTCCAGCACTCCATTCCTGCACTGACTTGTATTTGTTGATGAGGAAATGAAAACTCAAAACTCCAGAAAATGCATGTAAAATCCTTTTCCATCCAAACTCCATGCAGATCAGATGGAGAATGTGCTTCCAGTGCCTGTGTGCTGAGCAGCAAACCACAGAGAGCTGGAGAAAGTTCCTTACCCAAATGCCACCACGCTGGATATTTCCAAGGGTACCTGTTGGAAGCCCACACCCTTCAGCTTCTGGGTGCCCAGTGGATTGCACAGCTCACTTCCAAACCACTCACTATTCCTCAGCAGGGCTGTGCTGCTCTGAGTCAGCAGGAGCTGCCTGAGCCACTGAAACTGCTCAGAGTTCAGTGTGATGGAAGAAGTAGCAGGCAAAATCCTGTAACTCATCAGACAGCGCAAGATATCATAAGTAATAAGCAGCAGTGGCAGTCTACAAAGTGGTTTATAAAGGGCTTGATGAGTAACTCAGCTGAGCCTCTGGATTACACACAAGAAGAATAATTTCATTTCTGTCATGCAGCAGCCCATCTGCAGCGTGCAAGGAACCCTCTCTGCTCCTCACATCTCAAGGGCTTCGGATAAAAGGGTGAGAGTGGCTGCCAAAACCAGGAAACACAAGGCAAATCTTTCACTCTCTCCTGAAAGAGACCAGTGATTCTGTGTGCCAGATTTCTGTAACTGAGGAGCACTTGATATGCACAGATGTGCAAAGCCTGAAATGGACACACAACTGTGAAAAGTTCAAGAAGGAAGCGGTGCTGGTTGATTGCTGCTCCCAAATTCAAAACGAGATTTGGCTGGAGCTGCTGTCTTACATCCTATAAAACTGCACTGATTTCTGCCCTGGGCAGAAATTCAGGGGACAAAATGCCTGCAAGGGGGACCCAGGGCGAACCTACACACTCAGGTGCAGGAGCTACAAGCACCCACTTCTCTGATCCAATCACCACCTCCAGCCTTAGAAGTCCTGCTTCCTCAGCAGAGCCTCCCTGGCCATCTGCCCAGGGGATCCTACTGCTCCAGCTTTCCTAGTCTCCCTGCATTTTTCAGCAGACTGTCTCCATTCTGCCTTCTCACAGAGGGTCCCTGAGTAACCTACTCTCCACTTGGAATTGCTTGAATAATTCAGAGACATGGAGAAGCCAACAAAGAGCTTGCCTAATTCTCCTGAGAGATTTGAGTCAGCATCTTTGCATCTACCTGCAACAAGGAAACCTGCTGCACACTCACCATATGTGTGTTCCATCCTGGGCACGTGCTTCCTTGCAGGTTTGCCTGGAAATCACCATCAGACTGATCGTGAGCATTCCCCCAGGGCTGACAGGACTTCAGCCCTGATGCTCCTCTGAGACAGTGTGGAAGGAGCCAGCTCATCCCCACGCTCCTTGCAAGGTGATTCCTGCTTGTTGTCACTGAGCTTCTGCTGGAGGGCAGGAAGGCTCTGCAGAAGGATCTGGAGGGGTCAAAGCCAATGGCAGAAGGTTCAAAACCCCCTGCAGCAGCACAGGCTGGGGGTGGAGTGGCTGCAAAACTGCCCAGCAGAAAAGGACCTGTGGGTGCTGGTAGACAGCACCTGAACAGGAGCCAGCAGTGTGCCCAGCTGGCCAAGAAAGCCAATGGCACCTGGCCTAGATCAGGAATAGGGTGGCCAGCAGGACCAGGGCAGGGATTGTCCCCCTGGGACACTGGTGAAGTCACACCTTGAGTGCTGTGTCCAATTCTGGACTCCTCAGTTCAGGAAGGACACCAAGGTGCTGGAGTGAGTCCAGAGAAGGACAATGGAGCTGCTGGAGCACAAGTCCTGTGAGGAGCAGCTGAGGGAGCTGGTGGGATTTAACCTGGAGAAAAGGAGGCTCAGGGGAGACCTTATCACTCTCTACAAATCCCTGACAGGAGATTTGAGCCAAGGTGGGGGTTGGCCTCTTCTCCCAGGCAACTAGTGACAGGACAAGAGGAAACGGCCTCAAGCTGTTCAGACTGGACATCAGGAAGAATTTCTTCACTGAAAGGCTGGTCAGGCATTGGAACAGGCTGCCCAGGGAAGTGGTGGAGTCACTGGAAGTGTCCAAGAAACGACTGAACGTGGCACTTGGTGCTGTGCTTTAGTTGACATGGTGGTGTTTGGTCAAAGGCTGCACTCCATGATACCAGAGGTCTTTTCCAATTTTAATGGTTCTGTGATTCTAAGCAACAATGCACTCCTGGGCTCTTGCCAGCTGAGTTGGGTTCATGCCAAATGGAAAGACATCAGGAGAAAACATCTTCAAAATGCTTTGGATCACTGCCTTGCACTTCAGCCCACTGCACTGAGGGAGAGCCACCCCAGCCATGCTCCCTTTTGCATCCCTGTGTGCAATGGCACCACTGCCACTGCCTGAGAAAACCCCTGGCTGGACTTTGGCACGGCTGATACGCCTCAGGCACGGGGACAGTGGTCCTAGCTTACTCCAAGGATGGAGTAAGGATTTCCTGAAACTCATCCATCTCTCACACAGCTCTCTGCTGCTTGAGGCAGCACAGACAACACCCTCCAACCCACACAGGCTCATCTGCCTCCTGCTCGGCAGCAGCAGGCAGGATTTTGGCTGCAGATTTCACCAGCAGCCCCAAAGTGCAGCTCTCTGCTCTCTGACATTTCCAGGCAGCCCTGCTGGTCCAGCACCTCTTGCTCTGTGTGGTTCTGCACTACCCAGAGCTGATTGAAAACTTTGAAGGGTTTCACTGTGTCACAGAGCTGTGTAAGGCACAGCTGTGCAAGCCAGGCTGGCTGGAGGTGAGACCAGGAGCACGCTAAGCTGGGCTTAGGGAGCAATCGGGCTTCCCAGAGCATGGTAAGATAAGCACAGTCCAGCCTTCCCTCCAAATTCACGATGTCTGTGAAATGTCTGTGCTTTGCTGCCTTTGTCCATCTGCTCCAAAACAAAGATCCACACCTCTGATGGCAAAAAACAAGGCAAGAGCAGCTGCCCTTCGCCCAAGAACACAAAAACTACCCAGGGAAGTGTGCAAACCCTGGTTTCTCCTGCTCTACAGCTGGGGGATTGTCAGTAAGGAGATGGGAACCAACCCCTTCTGGCTGAAGGACAGCTTCCAAGAGGGCTGTGGTGAGGCAGAGCCTCAGTTTCTATTCTGAGCCACATCTCATAAGGTCTCCAGCACACGCCTGCTTTCCCAGAGCTTGCTTTAACTTCTCTGGAATGATGGGAGGGGAGGGGCAGGCCATGGAGCCCTCCTTTCCGGGGGGCTGCTTTTTGGCACCATGACACTGGGCTTTCAGTTTCAGGGGGGCTCACAAATATGCCAGAGGGCTGTGCTGTTAATCAGCTCAGTACACCTAATTCTGCAACACCAAATGTGTCAGGCTCTCCAGTTCTCATTTCCTAATTTATTCACCCAGGCTGAGATGGTTGATTTGTGCCTGTGCAGCTCCTCTACAAGGCAGATTCAGAGCCTATCCCAGCTGGGCAGTAAACCAGGATAACAGAGCTTTGCAGCAGAGGAATTAGCGAATGGAAAGGGAAGCAGAGTGAGGGGATGAGCATGGATGAGAGCTGGCATGAGCCATCACATCTGCAGTGATTTATTTTCAATTTCACTTATGAAAACCTCCCTGGGTACAGATTGCCTTTCCCCACGTCGTCTTCATGATCACTCCACCTTGAGACTGGGTGATGTGGGTGTTTGATAGACTACCTGGAAGCCTGGCTTATTTCCCTGGTGTTTCCCTGTGGTGTGATGGAACCTCTGCCTCAGAGAGCTGTGCCAGCCACGCCAGGCAAAGCCCTTGCTGTCCCCGAGGCAGGCTGTGCTGCAGTGCCCTAAAAAACAACTGTGTCCCCACCTCTGAGGCCCATCTCACAAGCAGAGAGTCTGCACACCAGCCAGCACAGGATCTCTTAGTGTGGGAAGCAAAATCAAGCAGGGATTTCCTTGTCTTGCACTGACAGAGAGCACAAACATCTCCCTTGCAGGTGGCAAGCTGCCCATGACTCCCAAACCTGCTGTGGCCTGGACCATTCCCAAGAAAGCATCTCATCACATTAACAGCATTATCAGTTGTCAATCAGCTCTTTTTCTCTCCTGCCTTTTTGGTCATCAAAGCACTGAGGGCTGGTGCTGCTCCAAAGATTTGGGTTCCTTCTGCAGGAGTTTTGCACCCATCTCTTCCCAAATCGCTCGTGTCTTCCACAGGTTTGTGAGACCTAATCAGCCAGACCCAGGAGCACCTGCCATCCTGCATTTTGGACCCTGGATGGGACAAACTGCAGCAAAACTAAACAGAGGGCACTGATTTCACAAGTCGAACGCTTCTTTGGAGCAATGGAAAAACACCTACTTCCCCTGTTAAACCAGGATTTGTACAGCTGCCTTCAGCATCTTGCACGAGGAATTACGGCTGCCTCATGGCAGGATTTAGAGCTGCAGCCAGCTCAGAAAGATCACGAGGCTGTGTTTACTTTCTGACAGATGTATGGGCTTATCACATCCTCTCCTTTGCATACATATCCCCTCTGGTACGTAGACCCAAGGCGTCTTTGGGCAGAACTCCGACAACATGAGTGAGAGAAGATCCTGCTTTTTTCCTGGGTTAAGCTCCCAGCCCAAGCACAGCAGGACTGATGGTACAAGGCGTGCTGGAGAACGTGTTCCCTCAGTTGTGCATGCACCATTTTGGGTCTAATTCATCCTGGCTGACAGCTACTAATTTGACAAGTACTTTAACCAGACATGTTTTTAGAGTGCTTCCCTTGCTCATGCGTGCTGGGCTACACGCTTGCACACTGTGATTGTGCATCTAAAATTATGGTAGCTGATAAACTGAAGGCAGAAAAGGCAGTTAGAGCTCAAGCAGAAGCCTGCCAAGTTTCTAATAAAATTCAAAACACAGCAATATTTAAGAGCGTACACGAAGCCAGCGTTTGTCTGTGTTTCAGTCTGCCTTGAAATCCCCTGAGCAATCAACCCACATGGAGGCAGCTTAAGGAATGGAAAAATCAGTCATTTCTATTTCTCATGTCTTTTTTAGTCTGCAAAGTACAATATGCAGTGGGAAAATAGGATCCAAACCACTTACTCTGCAACAAAAGAGATTTTGGTTGTTTTCAGCTTGAGAAAACCAATGACAACACTTCCTAAGACCTGTCATGACAGAAGTGCATGGATGCCTGACCAATCACCTATCCTCAAATAGTGATGTTTCTTATAAGAAACCCCAAAGTCCCCAAATGATCCTTTAGTTCCATGGGCACTAAAGAAACTTCCTTACAAGTCTAAGTAATAAAAAAAAAAAATCAATTCCCCCCACTATTACTACTGCAATTCTTAGCTATTTAGTGCCCTACTCCCAAGCACAGGTTTTTAGTCACTTCTTGTTAAATATCCAGAAGGAAAGAGGCCTTTGTGCTGCATCTGTGGCTGTGTTCTCCATCTCTTACAGAGCAGGTTTGGGAGATCTCAACTGCCAAGGTTCCTGTTCCCCCCTAGTCCTGCAATGAAAACAGAAGGAACAGCTCTCTGCTGGTGTTTGGCACAACCCCTTAAAATCACCACCCTGTGCAGTGAGATCAATTTTCTAAATATCATAGGTGACATTTCAGCTGCTTGTTTTACCAACTGGAATTCCAGCTCACGTGGTATGAGAAGCAGCGCCCTACAATGAGAAATACCTTTGTTGGTGAAAACTTTGGCTCTAAATTTCACATCTGAAGTACTAATTGCCCTTATGGTTGGAGCCTTTCCCAGTTTTCCTTTTGAATATAAGGGATTTCAGATCCTTAAACGAGGCAGCATGAATCACTACATTCGAGTGGAGGCCACTTGCAGCTCTGGCTTAAGGAAAATCTCTTTATTTCCTTTAAATGTCTACAATTCACCTTAGAAGAATAATATTTACAATCAGACCTGCCCAAAAAATGTCTTGCTAGGAGTTTTTTCCCCACCCAAAACTTATCTTGGAACTATTTTCTGAAAATGTCAAGCCCTCTCCATTCTTCAAACAAAATGTTTGAGTACCACGTTTCCCCTGACTAATTTTTACAGTATTATTTTCAGTGTTCTTTTAAATTCCTACTATTATTGTTATTATTATTATTATTACCTATTTCTCTGCCATTACTTTACATTACATCCTCACCATTGCTGATTCCTTCCAATTTCTTTGGCTTTCAGCATTTCATTAATTTTTCAAAATTGTCAAAAAGTGGAGGGGAAGAATGACTGCTATTTTTCTTTGCTAAACATTTTTCTACATTGTGAAATGCTGTAAGTGACCATAGCTGTGGTTTTACTTTTCATTTGCCATATCAGAGATTTCTTCCCACAAACTCAGGGAATTCTGGGGAAGATGGAGAGTAGGAAAAGATGCTTAAAGAAGAAAGTAAATAAAGAATTTCTTCCCCACCCTTTCCAGGGCCTTGACAGTCACATATGACCCTGTTTGAAAAGACTGAATAAAAGCCAGAAAAGAAAGAAAAGGCGAAATTAAATTTCTTTTCTTCAATGAGGGACTGTGCAACTCAGACTATGTAATAACTTTTCCTGTTTAATATTTCACCAGCTCACCTGGCATTTACCTCCACAAATATGGCTCAGCACTGATTATCTCTGGCTGTGGGAATAATTAACTCCCCACGGGCAAACCTGTGTCGTGCATCGTGTCCGAACACGGTTCCCTGATCCTTTGGGAAAAGAGAGCCCTGCAAGGCACAGGTGACACCCCCTGCCCTGGTGGCTGCTCAGGGTGCACCCCAAGGGCTCTGTCCTGGGGAAAGGCTGTCTCCAAGGTGAACCCAGCCCTGGGAAGCCCAGGCATCAGGCAGGTTCCTGGTTACAAGGTATTTGTGTTCCCAAAAGCTCTGGGGCATTATCAGCCTAAGTCAACACAAACTACTAACAATCATCATTTCTCCACTGCACATTGCCTGGCACCCTCGGCCAGATTTAGCTCTGCTTTCTGCATCACAGCTCTACACATGCTCATTACCACACAGTTTACAAACAATGCAATTACTTGGGTGATTATTAAAGCTACAGATTATGGCAGAAAGACTTTATTTATCTCTCGGACCATCAGAAAACCTCCAGGCTAAGAAAAAACACCCAACCATAAACCAAAAACCAAAGCCAACAATAAAGTGATTGTTACAGGGATTAAATTTTTTTTCCCCTCCATACTTGCTGGAGTGTTTGCCTTTTTCCTGGTTACTGGTTATTAAGGATCACTGCCCTAATCATGCTGGCCCTGTTTTCTGTGGTGAGAAGAGGAGCAGAGGAGTCTGGGCAGGTGGGTGCTGCTGAGCTGGGGAAAAGCAGTTCAGGGCAAGTGACCAGCTCAGACAGGGACAGGGGGAATCACTGCCCCAAAATTGCAAAGTTTCAGCTATTTTCAGAGCACAACTAAGACTGTCTGCTTTTAATTCTGAAGCATAACTCTTGGAGTCCTTTAAACTGTCAGAATAAAGAGAGGTTTAAAAAAAAGAAAACCTGGAATAAGGACAAAGCAAACAGAAATTAACATTCAGAGAACACTCCTGATACCTCTCAATTTCTCATGCTGGAGAGGAAGAGAAATGCTAAAAATCTTAAGCTTTCCTACTTCCAGCAAATCCTGGCTTTGCAGGGGAACACCATGGACCCACACTGTTTTGGACAATGATATGGACGATGTTCCTGCTGCCCAGTATCCTGTCCATCCAGCCTGACACAGATGTGCCCTTGTTGGGGCCATCAAATCAATGCTCTTACATTTTTGGGAAGCCTCGTGTCTCCCAGGTACATGGATCAGGACCTCCAGGCCATGAGCAGCTGCCCTCATAATTCACATTAAGGGACACAAACTGACTAGGAGGCAAGTGCTAAGAAATATAAAAGAGCTAAAGGAATTATTAAAAAAAAAACCAAACAAACAAAAACCAAAAAAAAACCCCAAAAAACCACAAACAAACATGTCCCAAACCCATGAGGTTCTGCTCCAGGTTTGAAATGCAGCGTGTAGAGCTGAAGCCAGCCTTTTCAGCCCAGTGAATGCTAAAGCACATGAGAAACCCTGGGAAGGTCTGCTGGTTTCCCTCAGGAGACACTTGACTGAAGGCAGCAGGAGGAGGCTGGGAACAGGACACAGCTGCTGTTTTTCTCCTCCCAGCAGACTCAAGTCCCACCTGTGGGCTGCTGAATTTCTGAGAGCTCACCCCAAAACCCCTGGGCTGGCAGGGGAGATGCTGCAATGCTGCAGGCTGCTCCCAGACCCTTCTGTCTCCATTTCCCATCTGCAAGGGTTAAGATTTATGGGCGAGTTTAGGTTTGTAGAAAGTCTACAAAGCCTTGTGAATGGGATGCTGCTGGCATGGCTGTGGATGTGGAAATGCTGATCCATCACCTGAAGGAATAAACTGCAGTGGGTGCTGGGAGAAAGTGAGTGGAGAGGTGATCCAGGAGATGCTGAATGCCACACACAGCAAGGCAAAGATCCCCCCACGGGCCTCAGACACCTATTTTTAAACTATTGCACATGTTTCCTTTCATTACCAGTCATTTGCTTTGAAAGGAGGTTACGAATAAGGAGAAAGTCCCCTGTTAATTGACTGGATGATTTATTGCATCCTCCCTCTCTCAGCAGCCACGCAGGCTTAAAAGCTGCATGAGGAATAGCTGCTCAGCTTTTGTTTGGAAATGAGCTGGGTGAAGACTAACTGGAGGAGATAGGAATAACCCCAGTCACTGCCTGCCTGGTTTTTAACTAGAGACAGCTCTTTGGTGGGGAGGGGTCCCCAAAAAGCAGCTCGTCCCTGCACTGTCCTGATTACAGGTCAAAAATCTGTCCACCACTCTGTCAGCCCCGTGTCTGGTGTTTCCTCTGGGGTATTAAAACTTGCTCTTGCTTGGCACTTCTGAAAGGTGTGAATATAGACAGGATAAGTGGACAGAGATTTTCTAAAATCTCATTTACAGGCACTTTTTCAATGCTCAGAAGTGCCCTTACTCTCTGCTAACTCAGAGGGCAACTTGTGATGTCCTTAAAGTCAGTGCCAGCAACTGATTTAGGAAAGAGGTTTCAGGATGGTTTCAGAAAGTACCACGGAGAATTGGGCTTCCCTGGTAATGAGAGAGGGGGAGGAAAAAGGTAAAAAAAGCCTAAAGGGAAAGGAAAAAGAGTGTAAGGAGTAACATAATGGAATGGAGAAAGGAATAAAGAAGAGAAAGCGGAAAAAGGTTTAAAACAAGCTTAAAAAGCCATCAAGGGGACAGAAAATAAAATGAATCCCTGATTTCCAACAAGGTGTTCAAATGTCTTGGTTCTGGGTATGAACAGAAGAGCTTGGACAGGCAGGCCAGAGGGATCTTATTTGCAGCAGCTTGCTGGCTTTCCCTAGAGTTTAATAATAGCAACTGTATTTATATGACTAAAATGTTTTTGTTAAAAGGCTAAGTACTGGTATGTCATGCTAGTCACTTTAATTTAAAATAAATTCTAAAAGTTCTCACTGGAAAGGCTTGCAGCTAACTATAAATATATGCAATATGCTGACAGATTTTTTTTTTAAAGCAAATTTATTCTTCTTCAGAGGCACTAAATTGCACAACTGTGCAGCATTTCTGTGACATGAATTTTCAGGGGCCCCGGGAGTCAGGATTTCTAACAGATCTGGCTGCATTTTTATTTTTTTTTTAGCCCTACTGCATGTAGTGGCAGCTCTGGCTGGTTTGATGTGGGTTTTTGATACATGAAGAGATTTGAAGAGATAGGTGAAAGAAAGAGATAAATGGAAAAATGAAAAAGGAAGACTCCTGGGCAGGGTGACAGCACTTTTCATCCCTATTACTCTGAGCATTTGGACGACAAAAGTCCACATTTTACACTTCATTCCCTTCCTTCCACTGGGAACTCATTCCTGGTGGCCAACAGAGAGCAAAGCCCGGGTGAATCCTTTGGCTCCCACGAAGTGCAGGGTGCCAATCCCACCTCCAGTGCCCTGGGTGGCCACAGCAGCAGGTTGCCTTTGGCACTGAGCACTTCCATCTCCTTTGCAAGCCTCAGGGTGCGTTTCAAGCCCCAACTTCTGCAAACTGGCCACTCCAGCAGCACCCTGCCAGCGGTGAGGAGAAAGCAGCCAGATGGCCTCAGGAGTGCAGGAGCAGTCCTGNGCATTTGGACGACAAAAGTCCACATTTTACACTTCATTCCCTTCCTTCCACTGGGAACTCATTCCTGGTGGCCAACAGAGAGCAAAGCCTGGGTGAATCCTTTGGCTCCCACGAAGTGCAGGGTGCCAATCCCACCTCCAGTGCCCTGGGTGGCCACAGCAGCAGGTTGCCTTTGGCACTGAGCACTTCCATCTCCTTTGCAAGCCTCAGGATGCGTTCCAAGCCCCAACTTCTGCAAACTGGCCGCTCCAGCAGCACCCTGCCAGCGAGGAGAAAGCAGCCAGGTGGGCTCAGGAGTGCAGGAGCAGTCCTGGTGAGTCCTTCACCAGCCCACAGTGAGCTCTCTGGTGCGTGGTGCCCCTCCATCCTAGTGGGACAGCCAGAGGACATGCTCCATTCGCCAGGAGCGGGGTTTTCATTGCAGTTTTGTACAGGGATCATTATGGGCAATTCCTTAGAAGGGGCTGAAGTCAGCCTGCTACCAGATAGCAGGAAATATTTATAACAATCACTTCCAAGTGCAGCCTTTCATCTGAAATCTAAACAGAAAGCTGAAATCCCAGGCCTGGAAGTTGATACCTTGGCTATATATGGTCAAAGAACTCCATGGGGGGAGAAAAAGATGCGAGGTGCCCAGCACTCCTCATGCACAGAAGATCCATTAACCTCTGTGAAATTAGCGAGCCCGTATCGTCAATTAGCTCTGAAGTGCGATTGTCACGCTGCTGCGTTAAGAGCTCTGCTCTCGCAGGGATGTCTCAGCATGTCACACTCCCAGCCACGTGTACGGCAGGGAGCAGCGTTCCCTGCATGCTCAGAGACGCCTCCTGTGCCTGTGACAGCAACTGGGAGTTCTAAAGCACTGTAAACTCCTGCAAAGTTATGGGGTGACCCCCTGCACCCCTGCAGGAAAGCACTGGCAGGCAGAGGCAGGGTGTTCTACAAGACACAAGAACAGAGGAATGGTGCTTTCTGGTCTTCAGGCTGGCAGAAAACAAGAGCAAAACCAACTCCTGCATGAAAAGGGACCTAGAAAATCCCAAATGCATCGCTTCAGACTCTACTAGTGACTATGACTTATCCTTTCTGAAGGAGTTCTTCTGATAGCAAAAGTCCACATTTTACACTATGTTTTTTTTTTAAGAACTCCCACCACACGTCCTTCTGCAGCAGCAGGAAATGAACTGCAGAGCTTTACTCACAGAGGTGCTTCCCCCCCAGTGCAGAGCTCAAGGTCCTTCTTCACACCCTGGAGCCTGGGTGGGATTGAGGCATCTCCTTGTTGCCCTCCTCTGCTTTTACCTAAAATTTGCTGACAGGGGCAGGTTTTCCAGAGAAGCTGTGGCTGCCCATCCCTGGAAGTGTTCAAGGCCAGGCTGGACGGGGCTCTGAGCTGCCTGGTCCAGTGGAAGGTACCCCTGCCCACAGCAGGAGGGGAGGACTGAGGTGATCTTTAAGGTCCCTTCCGAAGTAAATCATTCTATGATTATGCAGTTCTGTGATGGATGTTCAAAACCAGACAGGCCTGAAAAACAGCATTGCAGGCTTTTCTTACAGGGGGGAAGAGCAGGTTCATGGCCCCTGAAGAACCAACAGCTTGGACCCTGTGATATGAAAAGCTTTGTCTCGCCGAGACACTGCTGCTCACCACAGAGTGCTCAAAAGCAAGGAGCTGGCATTCCTGCTCTCAGCCTGCTGCATGCAGGCTTCTGACAGCTCACCCAGAATGTTCATCTCAAACCAGTCAAGTGAGTTTGCCAGCATCTATAAGCCTTGAGCTGGAGCTCACAATGCTTGGTCCTCATCAAGACATCAGCCTCTGCACAGGACATCTCGTAGAGCATTGTGACAGGCATGTGCCTCTGGGGCAGCCTTTCCTTTTCACTGCAGTTGAATGCCTTCCCACTACTCACAGCTGAATTTCAAGAAAATTGATGTTCACAGCAGTGAACATCTCAATTAAAAACCAGAGATTATAACCGAAAAGCCACGTTTCCTTTTGTAAGATCTGACATACTGTCTCAACCTGCTTATTGTTATTAAGCAAACAGCAGCAAATTCATTTCTGCATATGTCCCTGCCATATGGGGTGTCAAAACCATGAGAACCACTTCTATTTCAATACCAACCCTTCTTTGTTTCTCTTTCTGTAAATGATGCTGTATCTCACAGGGCGTGATTATGAAACCACCGACCAACCAGATTTTGGTCTCAGTGCCAAAGCAGCAGCAGCACCAGCAAATGGTGAATTTCCAGGGTGGAAACAACCACTGGACACAGCAAACCTCTTTGCAGTGACGGTAATTAAGGATATGCAGGCTTGAGAACTATACTTTGAAACAGAAGCCCCCAACAGGGAGGTTTTGCTGACAGGCACCAGGCCTCTCTGCAGGGAGCCTGCAAGGCCAAGCCAGGAGCAGAATTTCACCTGTGTAGGCAGTCACAGCACATTTGAAGGCAGGATGACCCATGGTCTGAGGCAGGGCACAAGCCTCCTAACCCTGAGATCATCACACAGAAGATGAGCAGAGGAAACTGGAATGGCAGGACAGAGGGAAGGCTGAGCACTATGATGACAGACAAGAGGTCTCTGTGGGAAGAAGGGGCTTTCCAGCCTTAGAGGAGGATTAGGTGTGGCAAGGAGAGACCTAGATGCCTGCTGCCTTCTGTGAGAGCCCCTTTGCTGCCCATCCTCATTCCACATGCCTTGGAAGCCTCTGTCCCCCATGCACTCTGCTCCCTGCCTTGCGTGCCACAGCCCAACACGTGCTGCTCCAAACACTGCACGGGGAACGGGCAAGGACAAATCCAAAAAGGCAGGCACATCTGCCAGATATGCCCAAGCACAAGGTTGGAAAGGAAAAGGAGCTGTCCCCAAAAGAGCACAGTGATATTTGCATGCAGGCTCACCCTCCCCAGCTGCAGGAGCAGCCGTCTCCACTCTTTGATGTGAATATTTCTCGGTAGGAATCTGTTACAAATATTTGTTGGATCTTCTCTCGACAATCTCAACAGATATAACCCAGGGGTTTAGCTACTGGGGAAATCTCTTCAGGTTTATCTGCAGTCTTTTACACTCCTCTAGACTTCAGAGCTGCACTGCCTTTGCAGCGGGGATTTTTGAGATTTCAAAAGAGCTACTTTGCCGAAAGAGCCGCCGTAGGGCCTCCCAACAGGAGCAGTGGCCAGGGGATTAGCCCTCCTGCTCCGCGGCATTTTCAGCCCCAGTTGTGGCTCAGCTGGCTTCCCTCTACCAGCTCTCCTGGCAGAAAGAGGAATTATGCTCCCTTCACCTGGCAGGAGCTGCTCCCCAGGCCTCAGAGCCCATATCTCCAAGGCAAAGGCACACCAGCCTGGTGTACCCTGCCAGTGCATTCCCCTTCCTCCACTTGGCCAAGTCAGGCCTATTAACAGGATAATGAGAAGAAAGAAGTACAAGCCTGAAAAAAAGCATCTCTGATGGGAGCATTTCAAAAGGCAGCCAGTTTCCAGAAGGCAAGAACTATTCTCCACGTCAATTATCTACAGAGATGCAAGAAACTGGATGACAATGAGAAATTAGATAATAAAAGCTCTGATTTAACTCATTAAGTTATGGCTCCAGGTATGTGTAGTCCCAGTGCATGCCAAATTTTATTTATGCCTGCATTGCAACCACCTCTGGAGAACATTGCTACAAGGCAGAGAGCGACTGAGGAAGAAATTGAAGGTAATTTTGTTCTGCAGCTCAAGAAATGTGAGCCATTTCCACTGTCACAGCATGCAGGCAAACCTCCACCTCCCTCTCAATGGAACCTGGAGCAATGTGACTGCACTCCCACAGCAGGACAATGGCCCAGGGCCCTCCCAGCATTGTAAATCTCTGCAGGTCACTCATCCTCAGTGTTGCAATGCAGGTTTCTGTCATCAGGGACTAAAGCAGGCTAAAGTGACATTTTCTTGTGTACCAGGTGTTTACTCTAAAATACAAGCCAACAACACCTGTAGGTCTATATGGTTTCTCCTCCTCCAGCTTATTTAATGAAAAGCAGGTATACTTTCATGGGGTTTGCAATTTTCCTCACTTTCACTGAGGGGAGAAAATGCAGCAAGGGACTTGTGGGGGAAATCCTCAATCTAACATTTCCTCCATTTCTGCTGTTGTAGGAATGACAACCAACAAACATAAACAACCTCTGTCCCACAGGGAGGTAAGCCAAATTATCTTTATAGGCCAGCCCCAGCAGTTTTGGCATAGGTAGCTATGTTGCATTTGCAGTTCAGACCAATTCGAGAAGCCTTTCTCTACAGCCTTTTGTGTTATAAACTGATGGTCTCCATCTCTACCAAAACCTGCCTGCAGCCATCTGAGACATCCAAAGAACAATGAGGAAAACCGTGCTCAAATATCAAGGCCACCCAGGCTGCTTGGACACACCAGCACAGGCAGAAGAGACCCTCAGGAGACCCACTTCACCCCCACTGCAGCATGCCCACACCTTTGGGAGCATGTCCCTGAGGGAAGGGCCTCCCCTTATGGTGCCTTCCAGCCTCCTAAGGGTTTAAACTCAGTCAGTTAGTCCCAGCTTTGTTACAGGTGTGACATAAGCTGCTCTGTCCCAGATCCCGCTTTGCCAACAGCAGATTCCCACCACCCTGTTGCGTTAATGACACACTGCTCTTTCTGTGCTGGAAGTCATTAGTGCAGTGGTGTTGGGGAGATCGCTGCTGCCAAATCAAGGCCCCTGCTCACAATAGCTGGTGCAAAGAGAACATCATTTTACTTCATTTTTAATGACCCAAATGCCAGCCTAAAGCTACCCGCGTTCAGACGCGATAGCTGAGCTCACCAGTTCTCCTCTAATTAGTCCATGAGCCTAAGCTCAGAAAGGAATAAATGAATAAAACTTATGCCACAAATCAAAGGGTGCTGCACCCAGCCAGGACTGGAGGGCAGGCACTGCTCCCCACTCCCCGTGGGAGGTCACTGTCACGTTGAGCTCCAGGTCCAAAACTGGCACGTGGCTTTGCCACTTCCACCTGCTCCTTTGCAGGATTTCCCACCACATAAACTGGGGTGCTAGAAGCAAATCCCTACTTGCAAAGAGCTGTTGCACAAGCTGCCTGACAATATATACCTTCCCAATGTATGGGATTTCATGGAGAAGTTGAGGTGCTGAAGTGTTGTTGCTTCACCTTCTGTCACAGTTGCTGTTAGCAGGGTTTCTCAAAACACTTGGCCTGAAATGCATCCCCCTGCTTCAGTTTCCAGAGTCAATGAAGGAAAGTTTGGTTCAAAAATGCAAAATGAATCTTCTGNAAAACAAAAAAAAAAAACAAAAAAAAAAAAAAAAAAAAAAAAAAACAAAAAAAACAAAAAAACACCCACCAAAAAAAACCAAAACGAAAAAACCTGACAACCCCAAACTTCAATTGATTTCTTTAGGCTTACAAGTTGGTTTATTCAGGTTGCAGATTTCCTGAAAGGTAAATCTTTCTTCCCTAAATAATAACACTCACACAGATCAGTACATTTTCCCTCATGTACAGGAAAGATATTTTAAACCTCTGCTCTAGCTGGGAGGGAAGAGATTAACACCATATTAAATATGGAGCTCTTCATATTATCCTTTTTCTTTCCTCTCTCACATGCACTGCGTTGGCACCAAACGCTGATGAATAGCAGGAAAATTCAGATCAATTTAGCTCTTCCTTTCCCAGACAAGTGATTTTTCTTGGCAAGGCTAGAAGTACTCTCTTTTCCTCATTGTCTTTACCTTTGATGCCTAGTGCCAAGCCAGGGTTCTCCCTGCAAACACACTCAACGTGAAACTTGACAGCTTTTTCAAAGAACCTGTTGCAAACCTCAGCAGCACAACCTTGCTCTAAGGTTTGATGGGACAGGGGGCTCTGAAGAGGACCCAAGCACTTTTTGCAGCTCTCAAGTGCTCAGCAGCAGCTAAGTGGAGGCATTCATACAATCTGTTGTGATTTTGGCTTCTCTTTCACTTTTTCCTTCCACTCCTTTTCCAATTATTCATATTTTACCTTAGCCCACCTCATCCCCACAGATGCATTTCCCTGGCTCTGAGATTACAGTGATTGGGGGTGGAAATCAGCCCCTCTTGTGCCCCACAACCACAGAAAGAGAAATTATTCTCACTCTGAGCAAGCCCTGCGCCCGTGCCCACAAAGACAACGGATATCTCCTCTCCCAGGCTTCCTCCCAGCACTGCCAAGCCTCTGGCCCTGCCTCACAGCTGGCAGCTAACAGCTTCCCAGCATCTCCCCTAAAAATGCACTCCTTCAGCAGGCTAATGAGCTCCTCAGGTTGAGTCTTTTACTGACTCCCCACAAATCACTGAAAGGACAGACTGCTGGTCTGGTTCATTAGCAAGTGTTTGGTGGAAATCTGTTTGTGTGTTTGCAGCTTAAGCCTTCCACCTTTCCTTCCAGCTCTGGGGGACTGGCAATTGGGAGTAGTTCTTCTGCCAAAGCATGGCAACTTCTTCTCTGGCACACCAAGGACCAGACAGGGCACACCAGATATTATTCAGCATTTTTCTTAAGACCACAGCTCTTGGAGCCCTGGGATTCAACAACAAATTTAATTTTCACCTAAAACACAATGAGTGAAGCTAAACCCTGAGGTTTTAGCTCTTGGCACAGCAGAGGAAAACATCACCAGAAAGGCTCAGACAAATAAAATGAGCCTCAATGGCACCGGCATCACTTTTGTAACATTTTGAGCAGCTGGATCACCAGGGAAGGAAGCTGTTTGTGATTCATGGGCTTTGTGTATTGAGAGGAGAAGGGTTCTTCGTGGGCAGAATGTGGGGGCAAAGGCCAGGCAGAAGATTGTCAAGGAATCTTTGCTGTCTGACCATTCAGGAGCCGCTCTGGGAGCCACAACTGCACCACCCAAGACTTGCACTGCAGCAGGAGGCTCCAGTGAACCCCTGGGTGCCCACCTCGGTTCCCACCACACACCACACTCACACAGTCAGACAGGATTCTTGCACCACCTCAGTCCCAGGTCTCCTGCAGATGTCTGGTTCTTTAGAGTAATTTATTTGAGGTGCAGTCACTTGGTAACAGCCTGAGTTGGTGCCTCCAGGATCAGTGAAGGAATCCCTGGGCTCCTGCACCCTCACAGTCTGTGCACCCATTCCCCTCATGCTCTTTATGCCCCCTTGATATCTGTTTGGGGACTTCTGCTTGTTTATTTGGGTTCTGTAGAGCCTCCAGGGGACTGGCCACCCCCAGGCAGTGCTGCAGGTCCCCATCCCCTCGGTCAGACAAAGGGTTGGTGCCAGGTCACAGCTCCTTGCCTGAAGTTCCAGTCCTTTCCCCCACCCCGGGCACAACCTGCAGCTCCCACTGCAGCTGCACAGCAAAGGACCTGCACTAGGTGTGTTCCTCAACAGGAACAGGTGAGAAGGATGCAGGAAAAGGAGCCCTAGGCTTCCACCTGCCTTCAGAAGGTAGAAGCCCCCTGGCACTTCATATTTACAAATTAAAACAGGAACCACTTCCTTTGGCAGCCAAGGCTGAACTAAAAGCCTTCCTTACGGGTTTGAAGTTGCTGAGGAAGAGGAATTTTGGATAACTTGAGGCTGGTTCTGCAGTTCTGATCTGTCAGATGACATGAATCCATCCAAGCTTTCCCTCACCGTGATTCTGCATGAACAGCCAGCAGCAGCTATGGGATGAGAGCTGCTGCTGCAGTCCATGAAGCTCGCTGGCTCAGCTGGCACAGCTCAACAGGGAATGCCTGAGCACAAGGCAGGCACTCCACAGGGAAACCAAAGTGTCCTCCTGGCTTGAAGAGGACAGGTGAAAGGATCACAAGTCAGGGATTATATATATGATGCAGCAAAGGAGCAGGAAGGGGGAGTTGCTGCTGTGAAATACAAAGTCGTGTTTTGTGTCAGGTAAATAAAGGTAACCTGTGTAATTGTAATTGTGAAATGTGTGGGACACGGCCATGGGACAGTTATAAAGATGAGTTCTAATAAACAGAGGAAAGCCAAGCATGGAAGAAGGCCTCTGACCCAATCTTTTGTTTGCAATTAACTATTATAAGTCTTACTCTGCTTTGTAATAAGAACCTTTGAATTATACTTTAGAATGTTACTTTGTATTAAGGATTTTTTTAAAACGGCAGCTTTAGAATGTATAAAGGATTTAAACAAAAGAGGGAAGTGAACCTATCTCAAGCTCCTAACGAAAGGGTGAAAATATCCTGAGAAAGGAAAATGGACATCAACTCGCTGATTAATGATTTTGAAAAGGGAAGCTGGACACCACTATCAGAGATTAATGGTCTTAGAAACCAGAAGCTGGACCCCACATCTGGGATACACATCCTGGGGTGTAGATCCTGGGATATCTAAACCTGGAATGGACCACAACAGAGTATAGAAATTGGAAAGGAACCAAACGTCATCATCATAGATTTATGATCCTGAAGTATAGAATTGTGACAAAAAAATTGGAAATAGAAACTGCTGAGAAAGCTTATGAATATGATCAATAAATGCCAGCAAAGCCCAGCCACCAGTGTGCAGTTGGAGGGGAAACCCACCACTGTACCCAGTGCTGCTTTTGCTCATAGGTTACCATGTTAATTAATAAATTGAATTACTGCTGGATATATTGGCTGAGTCAAGCTTCTCATTTCTATAACACTGCTTTAGTGGCTAGAGGGAACTTGTAGGAAAACAACCTAAGATAACTTTGCAGGATTTGTGGAGCAAAGGGGAACACTGGCATGGAGATTCTAGGATATCCCTGGCTGGCAGGCACAGGGGCAGGAGATTTTTCTCCAGTGCACTGGGAGAAAAGGGCACCAAGGTTGTTTCTCAGACCAAGTATTTACAACTCTCTCTGACTTGCCCTACATTCTCAGGTTTGCCTTTCCTTGTGTGGGTGCCTGCAATGGCCTTGCCCAGCTGCATGTAAGAGCAGAGCAATGTCCCTTTCTGTTCCCAAGAACTGGGTTCCCATCACCTGCTCTAGGAGAGGGAGGAATTGTGCAGGAATAAGGAGGTGGTGGTCCAAGGGAATTTTCCGAGCTAGATCTTCTCTTCAGGTGTGTTTCCCAGGTAAAGTTTGATAAGCCCCCAGCCTACTGCTGCCTTCAGATCAGTTCATCAGCACCTTTGTGAGGGCTTTCCAGGACTGCCAGTTCTCAGGGGGCTGAGATACGGTGTTTTAATTGTACATAATTAAACACTGCTCCCTTATCTAGATTTCAAAGTTTACTGTTGGGGCTTCAGTACCAATGCTCCCTTCCCCTCTAATTAGCTTCCTTAATGTGTGCAGCCTTGCTTCTTCCCCCACGGGGACAGGGATCTCCTGCAGGGAAGCTTGGATTGCCTCTAATTATTGGCAAAGGAGACACAGAGCGGCCCTGGCCCTGGCCCAGATATCCCTTGGGAGCAAGGAGCCCAGAATGGGTGGCCACAGGGAAGCTGTGCCATGTGTGCATGTGGTCTTTCTGCTCCATCTGTAGGTGGCTTTGCACTTTGTCCCATGAGAGGTTGGTGGCAGAAGACCCTGCAGGACATGGGGCCACCTGGCTGAAGTGCAGCTCAGAGAGTGAAAACTTTTGCCTGGCTAGCACACAGCAAGAGGAGAGGAGGAGTTCCCAAGGCCTCATCTGACCCAATGTGTATTAAAAGAGATAATACACCTGATACTTTCAGCAAGTTTTTGGGCTTCTAAGCTGTCTTCTGCTGTTGACAGAGGCCACCCACTCCCCCCAGAGAGAGCCACGAGGACGGTTACCCTCCTCTTGAATACCTTCAGGATGGCATCATTCCTTGCAAGAGCACAGTGTTGTGAGCTCAGGTTTGGCTGCCAGGTCATAATGGCACCCCCTGACTTGGCTGTTCCTCTCCCACTTGAATTTGTGTTTATGACTGTTCTTACACAAGTACTTTACAGCGTCTTGCTTCTGCTCAGGCTAATTCACATCTCTGTAAATCCCTACCCGACCTCTGATAACACTTTCAGACTATTCTATTCCTATCTGCAAGCTAAAACACCAATTTTCTCTTCCCCATGCCCAACAAGCTCCACTTCAGGACAAACACCTACTGAACACCTTTTCACCCCCATCCAGTGACACATTTCTCTTTCCAGACAGATTAGCCCCCATCACCCCAGTGGCCCATTTAGCCAGGCCTTGCTTATGACAGTGCCAAACAAGACAACATTAAAAGCCCTTCTGAAGCTCAGTGATATGACAACACGGCTTCTCCTTTACCCAAAAGGCTGGCATAAAAGGAAATTAGGTTGGCTTGATAAGATTTGTTCTTGACAAATATATGCTGGCTGTTATTCATCTCCTTGTTATCTTTGAGGTACTTACAAATAACGTGTTGATTTATTCTAGGCTCTTTTAGGTACAAAAGCAGACCTAATCTGGCTGAGCTGCTTTTGAAGGCAGCTTCTGAGCTTGCCTGCACATCTCACCTATTGCCCACCTTCCAGAGGGACTGCTAAAAGCCCCCCAGGCACTCTCCTTACAGCATGAGCCTGTATTTCTGTGTGCCTCCTGTTCTGAGGGCAGGCACACTGCATCATCTCTGTCCTACACCTGCAGGCCTCATGGCCATCACAGAGGGACCTGCTTCTTGGCACAATCTGTTGTTCAGCTCCCTCCCCCTTTTTCCTCTGCATCGCTAAGGCATGAATGTCCAGCATATCTCCTTCCCATCTAATTCTTGTCCGGTTCATGCTCAGCCTGATTCTGACCAGAGCCTCCCACATTTCTCTGTTATAATCTTCTCTACTAAACTGACCCATTTTCAGATTTTTGTATGAGTCTTTCTGAGTTCCAGGTCACCAGAGAGCTCATGAGGCAGGTAAATCTCCTGCTACATTTCCCTCCTTATTCCCAGGATGATCTGTGCCTGGGGCATTGATACTGACTACATTTACACTATTTTTGCCCTGTGTAGGGATGGTATCTTATTCCTCTAGGTACTGTCACATACCCAGTCACTAAGGGGGAAGATAAATTTCAATAACTGAACCTAAAGTGTGAATGGAAATCTACTGAACCAAGCAAACGCTTGGCTCCTGTGCAGGTAAAACCTGCCTGAGCCAAAGGAACAGGTTTTGTTTCAGATCAAGCCTTCTCTTCTCAATGAAACCAGGGCGTCTCTCCCCTGCTCACTGCAGCTCAATTCACTCCAGAGTCCCTGCAGAACTGGCTTTTTTTTTTTTTTTTTTTCTGCCTTACACACTGTGACAGGGCTGTGAATTTCTGAGGTTTTGGGGCAGAGGTTGGCAGAGCCACGGCCACATGAGCAGTGCAGAGATGGGAGGGCAAGCACCAGGGAGAAGGCCAGGCAGGGGGGATGCTGAGAGCCTGCTTGGCAGTTTTGGGGGGTTGCTGAGTGCTCATGGATCCATAGATTTCTACTCCAAATTGTTTGCAAAAACACACATATATAACTGTTTTGTTCTTTAGGATCACACGTACTGACAAATCAAACCAGGAGCATGCAAGCACATCTCAAAATGAGTTTCTTACTAGGAAGCAAGCAACCGAGTTTGGAAAAGAACTCTGTGCAAATCAATCCTTTTTTGTCCTCATGTCCTTCCTATGTCCCAGCCAGCGAGACAACAGCTTTGCCACCTGGTGACAGAGCATCTGGCCCTTGGGACAAGGGTCTCCTGCGGGGTGTGCTGGGCTGGTGGTTGAATTAGAGCCATATTGCATGACCCCAAAATAGCACAGTGTGTGACTACCACACATCAGTGTTTTAACGGGGGCAAATAACCAAAGGAATCACTCAAGCCCTCAGAAGAAGGTTCCTGATAACAATACCACAGAATTTAAACCATCCCTGGAAAAACTCCAAGGGTGGTGTCTCTGCACCGGACTCCACTCAGTTGGGCCCTATCCCTGTCTCCAGCCATCTGCACTCAGGGAAAGGACTCTGAGGGGGCAGGCATATGCCATCAGTTCCATCTCTCTCCTTCCAGCACCCACTTCACAGGGATCCAGCCATGCCCCCCATTCTTTGTTACTGCTTTGTTTCTCGCTGCCAGACACATCTGATTGTTACTTTGATTGTGTAGGAAGCAGTCCAGACATTATGGAAATGGAACCATATAGGGACTGGGCAGAGGAGGCTCATGCTGGTCACCCTCTTACTTACACAGCAGTGGGAATATTTTCTCTCTTACACTAAGATATTTTTAAAACAGAGAATGCTGTTACTGTTTGTTGTCACCCAGGATCCAGCATTGCCATTCTTGGAAACCAGCACAGTGCCTCTAATGTCATTGTCAGAAACTTTATTAGTAGAGTTTTTGTTATCTTCCAAGATGTCCTCAGGCTAACTGGCATTTATGACTTGGAGAGGACTGACCCTAACCCCAGCCATGCTCAGGACTGCAAAGAGGAGGACATACCCCACAGCACCAGTGCAGTGAGGCCATGCACACAGCATGGCAAACACCGTGGCTGTGAGAGGCTGTTAAACAAAGCTCCTCATCTAAGAGTCCTGGGAAAACACAGGTGGTTTGGCAAGACCAAACTGTGAAGGTTAAGCTAAAACAGTTCCCCTGTGGTGCTGGAGAACAGAGGAAGGAGCAGACACGAGGGACAGGATGGGGGACTTTCCCCTTGCATGGGAGTGATGTGCATGTGCTTGCTAGTGGACACATGATTTTGTGTCCCTGGTGTGAGCAGAGCCAGTGGAGACACACAGAAGCCAGCTCCAGACATGGAAGGCTGTGCATCTGACAAGGGCAGGGCAACATCACATCCCCCTGAGAGCAAAGAGCTGGCTGATCACACTCATTCACCTGCAGCATGTGGGATGCTGCCTCCAGGCTCAGCCTCTCCTTCTGAGGAGGGGTTGCTTCTGACTCAGTCTGCCAGTCCAGCTTCTCCTCTCTGTTTGGCTTTGGATGGCAGCAGCTGTTTCTCTGCCCATCTGTACAGATGCTTGGATGCTGGCTGTGGTCTGCTGTCTGCTTTTTGTTCTGCCACTCTCATTTTGAACCCACGGATTCAGCCCTGCTGCTGGAAAAATACTGAGTGCCATCCACTGAGTTCAAACCCAAGGGCAAAGAGTCAGAGGAGAGAAGACTTACTTCCAAGGCAAATACCCAACTTGAACTCCAGTTGCATTGGGATCCTGCGTAGCAATGAATTACCTCTCCCTGCTCAGGGATTTGCCACAGCCCTGGATCTCGTGTGCACAGCTGGGAGAGGGATAGATGCCTGTTCTGTTGTAAAAACCTGCTGGTGCCAGTGCTGCTCCCAGCGGTGCTCAAGCACATGCCAGGGAGAGAAGGGTCTGCAAAAAGGAATGGGACTTCTCTTCCCTCCTATTCTTGTCTCCCCATCAGGGAGCTGTGGAGCAGTGCTTCACACTGAGAGAACTCTCCTGTGCCAACAAGCTTTGCTAGGGCTGTTGTTTTAATTTCTTAAAACAAGGCTAGATCCTGCATTTTGTGAATCACTACAATGCATTTAATAGGTAGCCTTTTCATAAAGGAGCGCAGCGGATGTGTGCACGGGCCCTGATGAAGCTAATAACTACCTCTCAATGGCTTTCAGGGAGTTATTACATATTTAAGATCCAAGCTCCCTTAATCAACCACAGAGATGCAGCTGGCAGCAGTAAATTGCCAACAACAGTTCATTACAAATAAGGAAACAATGGTTTTTCAAGGACAAAAACTGTGTCGGTTCCTCAGCTAACTCTTGTCCTCACCCTTCTCCCCCCGCCACTCACCCCCAGTGATGTGCTGGCACAACTTGCTTTGTCCAATAACACGACTTCACTGCCTAATCCCCTCCACAGGGGACATCATGCAATCAAGTTCCTGGATTTCCTGACTTATTTGGGCAAACAACACGGTCTGCATCACGTGCTCGCCCTCCCTGAGGGGGCTGCGGGCAGGACTTGTCCCACAACACCACCATGGACGTGCCACAGGAGCACCCTCAGTGGCTTCACCCCAGGGAGCAAATGAAGTCATGGGACACTCAGAGACACAGCTGTGGGTTTCTCTTTGGGGGCTTGAGACCTGACCTGGCACTTGGGAATGAGTTTTTCAGTACCTGCCACGTGCTGGGCACAGCACAAAGGGACATCACGTGAGATGACCCAGCAGAGACGTGGTTGACCACGCAGTTGAGGCAAGAGCACAGCAGTTCAAGAGAGATATTAAGGCCAATATTTTAAGAGCGTTCAGGAAAGACTAAACATTGTTTGAATGAAGAAAAGGCAGCTGACCCTGTTAGGGCTGTATCTTCTCCTCTGAAGAGGCAACAGCCAGCTTTTGGCCTTCAGGAACCAAAGCAATTAGACATTTCAGGCCCAGAGAGCTTCTCCTCCTCCAAAGGGAAACAGGCCCCATCCGTGTCCCAGTGTGGTGCAACACGGGATGGACCAGGAACACTGGGTGCTTCTGCCAAAGATCCAAGCCCTAGATCCAGCTGGCCAAGGCCTAGCTCCTCAGAGGATGTACTGTGCTCCCTGCAGATCCCACTGGGCCAGGCAAGACTTCCAGTGGTGAGGGGAGAATACTCTGCAAACCCCATGCTGGGCTCGGGAAGCAGGCCAAACTAGAGTTTAATCTTTGTTTGGTCTCCTTTGATATCTCACACTGTGCTGCCAGACATTAACCCTGTCAGGGGATGTACACCAGCCCAGATGAACAAAGTGGGACTACAAAGAGGAAGAGAATGTACTCAACAGTGAAACCTGGAAAAGGGAATGTTTGTTTGCTTCCCTTCCAGTCTGGTTTACAGCATTCTCTCTGCCACATCAGAAGACATCCTGCTCTTCAACTGCATCCTACTGCCGGGCTGCTCATGCTGGAGGCTTTACTTTCTTCTCTGAAGCTGCAGGCCACAGATGAAAAACTGATATAGAGGGGTTCCAGGGCTGAGTCAGGATATTATTTTTGCTCTTTCTTTAGAAATACCTGACCTGACTTCTTTTTGGAAAAGGGGCACTTATAAAAAGCAGTACTACTTGGTTCCCCTCCTGCCACCATCTATATTTATTGGCATTGGCATTTTTAAAGGCCTCCTGGGAAGGGGCCTATGTGATTTCTGGGGACACTTTCCCAAAAAAAAAAATCAGAGGATGTAGCTGATGTTTGTGCCTCTGTTAGTATTCAGCTCCTAAATTTATGCTTCCAGAGAAATGACAAAACTGACTTGGACAAGTAAAATTCAGTGGGCAAAGAGTGTCATGGCCTAAATCTGAAGCAGCCATGTTTTATAAAAACTAAACTGTATATTATGAGCAGCAAGATCACTTGACACAAGATTTTCCAAGCATTTACAGGTGTGACTGCATAGGTGAAATATGAGTTTAATTGGTTATCCATATGTACCATCTTCCTCACTGACATTAATGCAGTAAATCTTTTCTTTTGGGGTGTGTGTGCGGACATCTGGAGCGCAGATTGCAACAGATCTCTAGCTGCAATGTTATCCCTAGAAAAACCATGGCTTTTGAACATGAAAGAACATGCTGTTTTCAAAGAGCTTTGCAGTCACATCTGGAAGAGGTGCTCCTCCCGATGCTTCCAGACAGAAAGGAGAAGAGCTGATGGGATATCAGCCGAGGGAAAGCTTGCTTCCTCCTCTAATATGGGAAGCTGGACTTCTTTTGAATTATTTAGCATTCAGTCAGGAGATAAAAATACATTGACTGGATGAACCAGTGACCTCTTCTATGATCACAATAGCTGTAGGAGACGGGGGCAGGAAGGGCCTACAACTGCACATCTTCTCCATGTTCTCATGCAGAAAGCTTCAATCATTAATGGAGATGCAAGACAATGTGTCATGCAAACCCCATTTAAAAGCTGTTTCTTTCACCTGCTGACATGCATCCATTGAACACACAAGCTGTGCTCCAGGAACAAGGAGCAGAAAAGCACCACTCCAAGAGGCAGTGCTGGGTGAAATGTTCCCCAGGAGGACCAAAATCTCCATTACACATCTTTTTTTGGTAGCATCAGAACGAGATGTTTGGTTAAATGCACAGGAGCAGCGTGGCTTCAGCAGTTAAACTGCTATTTTGTGTACTCTGGGAAGTGGGGACATCAACAGATTGCAAAATGGGAAAGTCTCTCTGGACACTGCAAACAAACAAAATGTTACGTAATTAGGCCTTTTGGGAGCCAGAGGAAGGTCTCCAGAAGATCAGGGCCCTCCCAGCGCTTTCTAATTTTACTGGGACTTACCAGCAAGCCAGCCCTCTAATAATAGAGGCTTGTGCATGCTTTTCTTTCATCTTCATGTCTCCCTGTACTGCCCTACCTTTGTTATTACTGCCCCAGAAAAACACATCTTACTCACTTTTATCAAGCTGATTCATTCAGACTTGAATGGCAGAACTGAAGAGGCACTAAAGACCTTTAGAAAGGGCAGCAAAGACATCTCCTGGCCATCAGAGCATGGGAAAACCTGGAATTTTAGAACGTTATTGACTCCAGTGTGCTAGGGAATTGCACCATTCCACATGGCTTAACTGAAGTACAGCACTATCAAGCAATGACAGAGCAAAAAGTCTTTAGCTCCATAATCCACACATTGTGCTAGTATATCTTCCTTATTGGAGCAAATTCCTCCAAGGGAGCCTGCCTGTAAGCAGCAGCTCAGCATCAGGAACACTCTGACTCTGTGTTGGCCTAAACTTGTGTCCAGGCAAAACATGGACCTGCAGGAAATCTTCTGCTGGCCAGATTGCACCACCCAGCACCTGAACATGGACTGGAGCAGCCGAGTTTTAGATTAATATCCCTACTGCCTTTCAGGCACACGGACAGATTATGGAATATGTACCACTGGTTTCGTTCTGTCAATGTCCTCTCCCACCTGAATGGGGAAAGCCCCTTGGCCAATATCTGTCTCTGCAGTCACCACCTCCTCACACCCAGGCCCCAGGCTGTGGACACTTCTGAGGTATCACCACTCACTGTGATTCCTGGGAGAGACAGTTCAGAGACAACAGAGCTACAATGGCACCTGCACAGAAAGAGCACACTCAGGTTCCTAAGAAAGCTGCTTTCCCCTGTTTCTTGCTTGCTGGGCACATTCTGCCAGCCCATAAGAAGAGGAAGGAGGAGGCTTGCAGCCCTGCTGAGGGCAGACCAGCACAGATCCCACAGGATGTGGTCAGCTCGCTTCCAGCACACCCCTGGGTTCCTGGGCTGTTGGCAAAAGTCAGCAGTGAACAGCTCAGAGGGGGGAAGGCCACCACCAGAGGCAAGCAGGCACAGCAGGGCTGGGGGGAACACCTCGCCTCATCACGGCCCAAGCACCGAGAGGCAGCACAGACACAGGTCTTGGATGAAGGGCAGCACAGAGATCCTGGCCACAGCGATGGATCCATGCAAGGCGTGGCCCAAGCCCCTCTGAGTGCCATTGCAGAGCCTGTGGTTGTGAGTTTGGCCTGCCATGTAAACATGTCACATCCCATGGGAGCTGGGAGCACACGTCAAAGTCTAACTGCCACCAGCCCAGTTCTGCTGGTGCTGAGTGACCTGGATAAAAAGCAAAGAACCTTTGGGGGATATCCTTATAGCCTAGTTCATTGCATCTCTGCAGACAACTCCCTGCTTCTCCCAAAATGATAAAAAAACCATTCAAATAACTGCATTCCTCTCTACTACATTTATGATTTCAGGAGCCATGTGCTCTTGACCCTCGTGTGAGCAACGTGCCTGTTGTGGCCTCCAGACTGTAGAGCTGTGAAGTTTTTGCTCAGTTTTTCCTGAGAAGTGTTCTCCCCAACTTGTATAAATCCTGCCTGAGAACTACAAATCACCTTTTTCCCACCCCGCCCATCTACTTCAAGAAGTTTTGTGAAGAAGTTTTGTTCTCCCTGTGCAGATGCAGCAGATACAGGTGACAGACAGAACACAAGGACCACTCTGGGCACTCGCCATGGTTTGCCTCAGCTCCTAGGAGACCAGTAGCACAATAAATAACACCCAAGCCAAAATTTTGCTCTCCCTTGACACAGCAGTGCCCTTTATCAGTTACTTCTTTCAGTTCTGTGCAGTGTTCTTTGTGCTACAGAACTTAGTCCCTGTTGGATGCAAACACAGAATTCACTGTAGGAAGAGCCTCAGGCTGGAGAAACACAGCTCCCAACCCTTAATCCTCCCAGAGCACCAGCTGGGCAAGGAAATGTCTTCATGACGTACCCAAGGATAGATGTTTCCTGCCATGATTTACTGAGCAAATTCATGTTCTCCACATAATGTAATAAAGCTACAGCACTACTAATTTCCGCACCATCCAAACAGCAACACTCAGGAGTAGCCTCCAACAGCTTTCAGCCTCCTTTTTTTTACTTGCAAGCAGCTGAATGTGGTTGCAGTTACATCCTAACCATGAGGCTTCCCTGTACGACAGCACTTTTTTATGACGCGTATTGGACAGTGACTCAGATCTGCACCCTTTAGAACAGGAGGAGGTGAAGCAACCTTCACCAAAGCCCTGAGCAGAGCATCAGCAGGACAGGCTGTGACCCAGTACTGGGTGATCTGGGCCTCAACAGGAAACAGGAAGCAGGTACCACAATTCACACATGGGGCCCTTTGCAGGACACGCCCTCGTGCCTGTGTGGTCACAGACACCTGGGCTTTGTTCTCTGCTCCGCTGCAGAGCTGAGGCTGTAGAGATCTGCTCAGCCCATGGGAATGGTCCCCAGATCAGCCTCACCTCCCTGCTGCTGGAAGACTGGAGCGCCCCTGACCAGGCATCACTCTCCAGTCTGCTGGAGAGGCAAGTACGCAGTGTTTCACGCTCCCCAAAGCACCCCAAAGCCATTCATGGCTTATTGCAATGCACTGGCACCCAAACACCTCCAGTGCAGCTCTGTGAGCTAAGTGCATTTAGTTTCAGGAGAAACAGAGACTGTAAGAAACAAATAAAAACCTTGACTTACACTATCTCATCATTCTGGAACTCCAGCTCCCCGCAGGTGTCTTCAAAGTCCTCTCCTCCACCTTTGGCCGTGCCTTCAATGGTTTTGTAGGGCACAATAACATTTCCTCGTGCTCCAGAGGTTCGCAACACTTTCACTTCCATGGTTCCTACGCTTTCACTGATGTGCGTTACTGGCTCCTCGAAGGTGAAGATGCCGGCGTGGTCATCGTCAAAGATGGTGACGGTGGCAGTGGATGGTGATCCCAAGCAGGCAAGTGTCGAGACACGGCTGGCCTCAAGAACGCCCTCATCTGAGGCCTCAGTGCTGACACGGACGTTGCTGAGATGGACCAGGAAGTTCTCATCCTCCTCAAATATGTCGTCATCGATGATGCCAACACGGATTTCCTTCTGGGTCTCTCCAGGCTTGAAGACCACTGTCCCTTCAGTGAACTCGTAGTCAGAGCCGGCGTTGGCCGTGCCGTCCTCTGTCCGGAAGTCGACGTACACCGTGTTGGTCAGGTCTCCTCCCCGGCGGACGATGGTCAGGGCCACGGTGCCGCAGTTCTCCAAGCACTGGTAGGTGCCCTGCTCGAAGTAGAGCTTGCTGACGGGGTCATTTTCGGTCACCTCGCTGTTGACCTCGTGCATGCTGACGGCTTTGCGGGCCTGGTCCGCGGCATGTCTCTTCAGGATGTTGCCGGCGCCGGTCATGAGCCGAGTGGCCTGGATGCGGTAGAAGGCCCTGCTCTTCTGCTGCTGGCTCAGGACCTGGTAGTTGGCCAGCTCTATGAGCTGCTCAATTTCCTTGTCCGGGTGCTTTTGTTTCAGCTCCTTCAGGATCCGAGCCATTTCCCTCCTGGCTTCCTCGTCATCCTGGTCTTTCTCATCTACCTCCAACACCAGTGTCCCATCCAAAAAGTTCTCCACGTGAGAATTAGCAACCTTTCCATCCATCTCGATGTCAGCCTTGGAGGAGGGCCGGTCGCCCTCGTGCTCAATGATCATTCCTCTCTGCTTGCCAGCTCGGTATTTCTTGTAGACGTACTTGTAAAATAAAAGTCTCCTGTCAGCTATCCAGGCGAACACCACACAGATGGGGAAAAAGAAGAAGGTGAGCAAGCCTTCCCAAACCTCCACAATCCCAGGAGAAGACACAGATAAAATAATGTAAAGCCAAGTGTAGGCAAAGATGCTCCAGGCCGCTGTGACAAAAAACACTCTCAAGTGCTTGATCTTCCTTATCTCTCCGTCTGGCACCACGTACACACAGATGGCAATGATGACAAACATGTTGAAGGCAGCGCTCCCCACGATGGTGCTCGGCCCCAGGTCCCCCGCCGTGAAGCCGTGGCCGCACACCTCGATAACAGACAGGAGGATCTCCGGAGCGGACGAGCCCAAGGCCATCAGCGTGAGGTTGGAAACCGTCTCGTTCCAGATCCTCACGGTGGTTTTGCTGGTCTCGCCGTTGGGCTTCTTGATGGTTATTTCCCGCTCTTGGGATGTAATGACTTCGATGGAGGACATGAAGCGGTCGGCTATGATGGACACCCCCAGGAACATGTACACCATGGCTACAAAATACACCGTTGCCCGAGCGATTTTGTCCCCGAACGAGGGGTCCTGGGGTTCCCATATTGGCAAAATCACGCCCTTTTTGCAGATGTAGGAGCCAGCGCACTCCTCGGTGTCGTTGGCTGGCAGTTCGCTGGGGCTCTCCGCCTGTGTGCCCTCTGCATGGCAGAGCAGCACCAGGACAAGGCTCAGGAGAGGGAAGCTCACTGGGAAGGCGTGAGTTACTCGCGACATGGCCGCTTCCACCAGACAGGTCCCAAACATCCTCAACCTGAAGAGGCAAAAAGGAAAGATGAGTTAAGTGAGGCCAACCAGAGAGAACAGATTTTCCTCTCCAAGTCATCCTGTTACTCAAGAAGATGCAGCTGATGAGCCCATTTTGTTATGATTGTGATGTTCTCCATGTAGAAATCCTCTAGTTCAGTCATCTGAACCAGGATGGATTCAGATGGTACCAGCGAGCTAGCACCCACCTCCTTCAGCTACCATGGTGTTTCTTTCTCTTTGTTGAAAACCTATTTGTTCAATTGCATTTTCTTGTTCCTCTAATCTAATTAAAGCCCATCGTTCTGCTTCACAGCTGGCAGAAGTGTTTCCCATTTCAAAATTACAGTGCACTCACTCACCCACTGGAATTCAGAGTAAGAGCAGGAGAGGATAGGGAAATCTACTATCCCCTCATCGTGTTTAAAAAATATTTTTATACTTTTAAAATCACTCTAAGCTATGTATTTCACAGTCTTTTCTTGCTCACAGTCCTCCCAAGCATCTACTCCACATCGGAAATCTGCACAAAGTGAGCTTGAGCCCTGGCAAAACCTTCCTTTTAACAGTAACTTGGTCATAAGGTGCACCAGAAGGACAGCCTGTAATTAATGATTTTGGAGCCATTCCTTCCACAGTGCATCACTTTGCACCTTCCCAAAACTGGAAAGAGCCGCATATGCATCGAAGCCTGGCTCTCTTGGCATGCTTCTAGAGGAAACATGTCCCTCTGCTCTTTTCCCACTAGGTCAGCTTTGACGGCTTCCCCTTCAAGGGCCTTTCTCACTCCATTTACAACATCAGTCATCAGGCATGACAGCCGTTCTTGCCCTTGTCCTGCCTCAGGATTTTCCAGCAATGTAGAGGAGCTGTTAAAGAGGTTTGCAGTTAGTTAACAGTGCATAAACCGACAGAACAGATGCCTTTAAGTGAAAAAAAAAACCTGAGCATGCTCGGTGTTGCATTCTCAAATTTACTAGCCAACAAAAGCCAGATCCCTTAGTTATTAAAGCTGTATTTTCTCCTCAAGGAGGGCCTTTGCTCTACCACGTTTCTCCGATCCAAGTTAATTTAATCAGATGGTACTTAAAAATGTTTCTGCGAAGAGAGGAAAATGGGCATGTCAACACCTGGACTTCACTGGCAAATACAAAAAGCTGAGCTAATTTTCCTCAGAAAAACCCCACATCCCTGAAAGAAAAAAACAACCAATGAAAGGTTTTAGGGCAGGGGCATATCATGCAGGGACAGGGCTCTGTGAAAGGGAACCGCTGGCTGGAGGAAGCAATGGGTACCATCCCACACCCATGTTATGGGATCTGCTCCACAAAGACACACTGTAATGGTGGATCAAAGCCCTCTCCTCCCTTTGCTCTTATTTATGGATGCTGTAGCAGGATTATTGGTCTGGAAGAGTAAACCTGAGAATTTATCAAGAGGGTTTCATAGAAATGGCATTTTCTCACCAGGAACTGTTGGTCTGCCTCCAAGCCCCCACTCCCTGTTTTTTTAATTAAGAAAATAAAAAGATACGTAGTGGAGGAAGTGAGCAAATCGGAGAGCTGGGTGATAAGAACAGATAAATTGAACAAGAAAAAGCTAGTCTCTTGTAGGAAGACAAATTTAAAAGAAAGTTCTTTGCATTGGGAATCCTGCTAATGCTACAATAAAACTCTTACTACCAGGCTCATTGCCCCCCTGATCATGGTGCCTGGGTACCTTCTGCTTCCCCAAATGTGAGCTGGAGCCACTGCTTACAAGCCCAAAGTGAAAAAAATGCAAGCATGATGTTTGTAAAGGGAATCACCTTGTTGCACACCCTTCAGTGGATGGCTAAGCTGGAACAGATGTGCATTCATGGTCACTGAAATTTAGCTGAAGCATGAATTAGTCACCCAACATCTGTACTCCTGTGTTTCACACTGCTCCAAACCAAGTCACACAGACATTTGATAAGGGGGCTGTCAAAACACAGGCTGACTTGGTACCTACTCTGTTTATCCCAGATAGCTCCTAAATGTAGTTTTGTTTCCTTTTTAAATATGTAGGCTTAAAAAA
>WEZZ01023717.1:93518-114041 GCA_013400585.1 Chloropsis cyanopogon
GGCCCGCCGGGGGAGGGCGGCGAGCGCCTCCGCCTGCCTAGAGGAGCCGCGGCTGGCTCGTAGAAAGCATTCCCGGCTGTGCCTTGGGAGTGCGAGCATCCTACCACCCTACCGCCGCCTCCCCATCGGCTCCCGCACGGCTCCGGCTCCGCCGTGCCACCCGCCCGGCACTCGGATGGCGGTGCGGGAGGCAGCGTGAGGCTGGGCAGGCTCGGGGCCGGGGCCGCTCGGTGNGAGGGACTTTGAAAGGCAGGGCTGGTTGCGGACCCACCCCCCAGCAGCCCTGCCCTCTCTGCTTGGGGCAGTCCCCAGCCCTGCCCTGCCTGCCCCGGACAGTCCCCATCCATGCCCTGCCTGTCTCCAGCACAGCGCACCCCACCCTGGCCGGTCAGCTCCTGCCCACATCCCCCCGGCCGACCAGGGCGATCCTGAACCCATTCGCACCCTTCAGGAGGGAGAGAGCCCTGAGAAAGATGGAGAGACGGGAAACGTGTGTGTCTGTGTGTCTGTGTGTGTGTCTGTGTGTACAAGGAGTGCCTCGCTGTGTCTGTCCCCGTGCCCCACAGAGTTGCCCGTGGCAGCTGCGGGCAGGCAGGAGGTCAGGAGCATCCCAAGGGACCCTGGCTTGGCGTTCACGCCCCTCTCACATCCTCAGAGTTGTGGCCGGGGCCAGCAGGGGACATGGGGTGACAGGCTGGGAGCATGTGGGTCAGCTAGGACCTTCCGGGGAGCTGGCCTCACGTCTGGGTCAGCCCCTGCACCCACAGAGCCTCCTGTCCCCACAGGAGGCTCCTTGCTCTCGGGGAGGTCCTGCAGCAAGGCAGCAGCCTGGCACAGCAGGGCTTGCTGCGCCTCAGGCTGACCAAAGTGTCCTTCCTGTGGGCAATTCCCCTTTCACCATGCCTGAATGACTCCTCCACCCTTGGCTGGCTCCAGCAAGGAGCAGATGAACCCATTGTCCCACCCTGCAGGCAAAACTCTGTGACTTTGGGAACTTAAAATAGGACCAGAGCTAATAACAACTCACACACTGGTGTGCAAGTACCCAGCGACCTTGGTGAACCCTCTGTGCCCAGATCCTCAGGTGCTACAGGAGCTGTGGGGAAGTAGATACACTATTTTAGCTCCTGCACCCTCTTACACCCTCTCTCTCTCACCCTGTCAGCTCTGCCTGTAATTTTGGTCACCACTGGCAAGACAGCAACCTGGAATTTTACCTGTGAATTTCATTTGTGCTTTTCTTACTTGCTTCCAAAAAAAAAATTTTTTTGAAGATTTTTTCACCACCGTGTCCTTCAGCAGAGATGGGAAACTAAATTTCCCTGTTCAACATGAGGGGTAAGACATGGACAATGTCACAAAACCCCTTTGTAAAGCACTTTGTGATGAGCTGACCAACCAACAAACCAGCTACTTATAATTAGTGTTGCAGTAGTTATGGATATGATTTAGTTTTGATATCACTTTAAGAGCTTATTGCCTATATATGGAATGAAAGGCATTTCCATATAAGAATAGAAGAAAGCATGATTTTGTGTCCAATAGCTAACTCCGATTTTCTGCCTCGCCTCTTTTGATTTAAAACTCTTTAGAGGAGGGCTAAGTTTGCATCTGGCCATGTGTGGTGCTTTGATGGTGCTGGATTCTCCCAGCAGGGCCATTGATATAAAATGAGCACAGCTAAATGTGTACAGCATGCCCAGTGCTGTGCTGGGCTCAGGAGCTGAGCAGAGCAGTGGGTTTGATATCAGTGGCATTTGGTTTGGCAGTGGCTGCAGGATGCTAGGCACTGCACGAGCTGGCATGGCAAAAGGAGAGTGTGAGCAGGAAAAACTGGCATGGTTGCAGCAAACACAATCCCTGCTGGTGCTTTTCAGCCTGCACACTGAAATCCAATCACTGCACCAGTAAGGAGTGGAACTCAGATTTTAGTCGTGGAGTTCTCCCTAAAAGTGCCTAATTCCCTCAGTAGAGTTGCTGACCTATTTCCCAGCTCTTTCAGTGAGTACAGTACCCAACTCCTCTGGATCACCAGGACTGTGCTAATGGGCATCCACTGGAGAGCTGCCCTCTGAAGAGCCAGGCAGGCCCACAGCTCCTCCAAGCTCACCTCTCTGTGCAGCCTCTGTGCTCCTGCCTCCCAGTGCCTCCTGCTGAGACCCTCAGAAAGGCTCCTTCAGCTGCGGGATTTGTGTGACATTCCAGGGGAGCTGAAGAAAACAAAGAGTTTGTCAGTGTTTGTGGTGATGCTCATTAGTGCAGGAACCCTTTGTGCCCACCCAGCCCTAATGTCCCTGGGACAGAAAGGGTGAAGCAGCACTATCCCATCTGAACACGGGAGCAGCTTTGGTCTGTCTGCTTCTAAAGTGACTGGTTAGGAAGAATATGAGGCTGTGAAAAATGCAGAAGATGTGCCCCACTCCCCAGCCCCTCACACTCCCCTTTCCAGGCACATTCAGACCTTCATTTCTTACAGTCTCCAGGAGAAAGGTGGAGCTGGGCTCTGGAGGAAAGGGAGTGGGAGGACCAGTGAGTCCAGTTGCTGAGAGGAGATGCTGTGCTCCAGGACTGCTCCCCACTGCAGTGGCCATGGTTCCCACTGCATTTCTCAGCCAGGCTAGCTGAGGTGGTGCCTGTGACAGAATGGAGCTCTGCATGGGCTGTGAAATCTGCTGCTCCTGAGCTCTGCCTGATGCTCCAGGCAAAAACCCAGCAAGACTGCTCGTGTCCTGACACAGCAAGTTCTGTCACCCTGTGGGCACATCCATGCTCCAGCATTCCAAACTGCAGCCTGGAGTGTGCTGGGAGAGGCAGCTCTTTGCTCCTCTCCCTACCTGTCACCCTTTGCAGCCATGGAAGTGAGCTCCCACCACTGCAGCCATGCTTACAACCACCAATCACTCGCCTCAAAATCATGGAGATTCTCATGCCAATAGTAGCAAATGGCTCATTCATTCCCTCATTCATTCATGCCCACCCACAGCTCTCCCTGACAGCAGCCTGCATCTCCCTGCAGTTGCTGGAGGAGGTTTCTGGGTATTGTCTGCATGAGCAGAGCACAAAGGCAATTCCTCCTGGCAAAGAATGGGGTTAGTGGGCTGTGGAGCCTTGAGCACAGGACAGACTGGTGCAGGCCAATTCTCTGTCAAAAAAGACATCTGAACTGCTGCACAGTTTAGAGGAGGGGGACACAAAGCACTTTTTGCTTGGAAAATTTCTGCCTTCTGTTGCCTGTAAGAGACAAGAGGTGAGGACAATGCTCAGCTCAGCCAAAGCAGGTTCATCTCCCAGGAGCTGTCCTGCCACCTTTTCTTGTCCCTCTTTGGAACATCTCCTCAATGGAATGCTTTGGTCTCAGTGATGCTGGAGGATACCCAGTGAGTCTGCTCTGGCCATGGTTTGCCTCGAGTCCCTCAGGAGGTGGCAGAGAGGTCCTGCAGAGGCAGATGGGTTGTCACCTCTGCCTGCCATCCATCTGTCTGTGCTCCTTGCTGCAGCAGACTGGAGCATGCGCTCCCTGAACATTCTCTGGCTCTCCTATGCATGTTCTTGGCAGAGACCTGGAGATCCCTGGAGAGTGGTGCTTCTAAAAAAGATGCTTAGAAACATCATTTCCAGCAATTTGAGCACTTCCTTTCACTGACACCTTCAAACCAGCCTTTGCTGTCAGGAGGATCAATCAGGCATTTAGAAATGTGGGACACAGTAGTGAGTGGGAAGGGCAATTTTGTGTGCTGGACATCAACATATTTCTTTTTGAGCTCTCTAGACAGTGCCTCCTTAACTGTTTCCAAGTACCTGGTGCAGTCTGAGTCCTGATGATTCCGTGGAGGTCTGATTGCATCACAGCTGTCCATCAGCCAGCCAGGGGGCTTGGATGTGAAAAGTATCTTCTCCCCTGGGAAGCTGAGAGCACAGACTGCACCCCAGGGAGGAGGCAGTGCTCCATGGAATGTTTAGGCACACCTGTGGAAAAGGGGTAGCCTGTGATTTGCTGTCACTCCCCTGCTTTGAGAGCCTGCAGAGGCAAATGGAGAAACCAAGCTTGTGCCACTTTAGAGCTTCCCCCCGGATATTTGCTCTGTGCTGTGTTTTATGCATGTTTAAACAATAAATCCAGAGCACTAATTCATGAACATAGCATTTAACAGCTTGGGAGAGAGCTTTCCTGGAAGAAGCATTGGCTGGCCAAATTTTGCAGAGCACTGCTTATGTGTAACAGACACAAAAGTAGATTTGCCCTGGAAACCACCTGCTGCATGGGGACTGAAAGAAGGAGTAGTTAGAGGGGCTGGACTTGAATTTAGGAAGCTTGGAAATGGGGAGACTTGCACATGTTTTGCAAATATCTAGGCTGTAAAACAAGCCACACGTTCCTCTCTTCAAATTCTGCTTCACAGTCGTACTTTTCTTTGTGGAAAAAACTTCCTTTCTGGTCAGCAGGCATGTAGAGGAAAACTTCAATGTGTGCACAGAATGACTTCAGCAGCTGCGCTTATTGGGAGAGATGTACAAGGTGCAAACTGTCTCCTCACTCTTCTCGAAGGGGTGGAAAGAAAAAAGCCTTCTTGGCAGCTGCCAATTGTCTCAGCAGCAGTGCATGCTCATACCAGCATCTCACTTCCACTTCTCAGGCAAAAACCAGCTCCTAGCTGGAGTCACTGAATTTTCCAGTCACTGGAAAATGAAGGACCAGATGTCCCCTGCTGAACTGGCTGTCCCTTAGCATATTTTCCTAGCAAAACCATGACACCAATGAAGCTTTGTTTTGCTGTTATAAGACTTCAGAAGGCAGGGACTCAAAATGCAGATGCAAGGTTGATTGAAATAGTTTCCCAGCAAAAGCCAGAGCCCAGTGACTCTGCTGCTTCCCTGCAGAGGCCCATGGAAGTGCAGTGTGCCAGCCCTGGGGCAGCACTGCCATCAGACAGGCACCAGCACTCTCCAGCTGACACTCCAGCCCTCTTCACCACCATTCCAAGGCCTGGAAAAATTCTGGTTGAGAAAAAAAAAGAATCCCCCCCCACCAAGCACAGAATTATAAAGTAACAAATAACGTGTTCTCTGGATTTGTCTTCTGCTTTTGAGCCCCAGAGTTTGGTGCTTTCCAATTTACTTGGCAACCAGAAGCAAGTTAAAAAAACCCTAAAAGTGCTGAAATAGTAATCACATGACTCCAGGAGCTGGGACTTCCAGAAAAACAGAAGTTCAAGCACCATGTGGCACTGTCTGGGAGCTGTGTCCTGCAAATTGGGGATTGTGAGGCTTCCTCAGCAGCTCTGGCTCTATTCCTCCTTTGATCCATGAGCAAGGTTCCCATAGTTACCAGTGGGAAGCACAAGGCAAATCAGATGTAGTGCATGGCTCTGGCTGTGGCCCCTGGTTGTGAAAGTAATTTGGCCTCCTCTGTATCATCTGTTTGCCAGCCTTCAGCAAGGCTGGGTATTCCAGGGAAAATGGCCTTTTTTATTAAAAGTGAGATGTGACTGGCCTCAGCTGCACAAAGCACCATGTTTATATTTTATTTATGTCTTCTAGACCAGCTGGTGGAACACATTGCAAAAGCCAGGCCCATCAGGTGAGAGGTTGTGCAATGATTTCTCCTAAAGGGAAATCTTCTTCTCTGCAGTGGGCTCTAACCTGCTGCCCCTGAGGGTGGTCAGAACTGTTCCCTGACTCCTTGCTGCTCTGATTTTTCCAGCCTCTGCCTCAGCTCTGCTTTGTTTCACCTCCAAGTGGCCTTGCCTGGCGAGGTGTCCCTCCAGCACGGGAGAGCTCTGCCAGAGATGACTCCTTGAGTCCTGGGGACAGAGGAACATGTTGTCTGCTGTTATCAGTCAACTTTAGGCCACAAGGACTCCTGCGGATGGAATTTCTGCGCTCCTTGGTCTTCCCAAGGCACCTTGCAGAAGTCCTGTGTCCTTGCTCCTGGTTGACTTCCCCCCTGGGACAGCTGAGACAGCAGCAGGGCTCTTTTCCCAGTTTCCTTGCCCACAGTTTAGCCTGCTGGCCAGCGACTCACCCTGGTGCACACAGAGATCTTGCTGTTTGGGCACAGTTTGCTCTAGTTCTTCTGTTTTTATCTGAAGAGGTATGGACCAAAAATGCTTATCCTCTGTGTGCTGCCTGCTTGAGCAGTACTGAGGCAGAAACCAATGCTGCATGCCCTAAACAGAGGAATTGAAGCCCTGCACGTAAAGAGAATTTACAAAAAGAAAAATGAAAAAACAAAAACAAAAACAAAAACAAAAACAAAAACAAACCAAAAAAGAAACAAGAAAACCAGATGTAACTTCCTGATTGCTTAGTGGTTATGGGTTTGGGGGCTTTGCTGGACACTTTGGAGATATGAAACTGCACCATTTGTGAGGCTGGATTCTCCTTTCAAATTCCATGCTCTTACTTGCTAGTCTGTTTCCCCCTTGGAATTTCAAACATGGCTTGTTTAAAAGCTGCCCTGAGCTGAATATTTTTATTATTCTTTCTGGATTGTGGTGATGCTTTAAAATGATTGAAGATGCTTCTTTGCCACCTGCCTCATGGTTAAAAACCCCCAAGTCCCTTAAGGAAATCTTCTCTTATGGGAAGCTGTACACCCAGCTTCTCTGAAATCTGCTTTGGTTCTGAGTCACTCAGAAACTCTCTGCCCCCTGCACCTGAAGATACCAGGGTGGTATTTTGGTAATTGTGCCAGGGCTGCTAACAGCACCTGGATTCCAGAGTTAACAGCTGTATTTATATGACCAGTGGCATTGGGGAAGCAGGCAACAGCTGCATAAGAAATAAGGGGAGTGAGAGGTCTCAAAGACATGATTCAAGAGGAAACATTGCAGGAATGCACACTGACAAGTCAAGAGAAGACTGATATCCTTGAACATCTGAAAGAGTAGATGCTTTCCATTCCTCCTGTTGACATGATAAGAAGTCAGGGGGTTAAACTGTAGGCAGGGACACTGAAGGTTGGCACAAGGAAAAGCTTTCTATAGCCATGAGGGTAATGGTGTAGGCAGCTGGCTTGTCTGTAAAAAGGGAAAAGTGTGTATTTTATCACTGAAAGGTTTTAAGATCAGGATGAGCAAACCTCAGATCAGGGATGGGTGACCTAGTTCTCAACATCATTTCACCAGAAAAATCTGTCTGAGAGATGAACAGTCAGGAGACCTCGAGCACATCACAAAGAGAAAACCGAGGTTGTGATTAGGCTGAAAGGAAAGAAGACGTGCCTTTAGGTTTTGGACAAAAATTTGGTGCTGCAGAAGAGTCAGAACTTTGGAAATTAGGCCATGCTGGGAGAGCATAGCAAAGTCTAGGTGGCAATACTATCCAATTTCACACAACCTGGGAGCAGACTGACCTTCATTCCAGGCTGGCAGCCAATTTCCTGGGTGGATGAGCCATTTAGCTCATAGGACACCAGGGAAGAGAGCTGATTGCTGCTCTGAAGCCCGTGGTATATCCCACTTGTGTTTTGTCCTGTCAAGGTTTGCGCCAGGCTTTTGTGGTATTTAATTCTCCCACTAAAGCCACGCTCTGCTCCCACTCCACCCTAAAACTGGAAGCACAAAAGGCAAAGATCATGGGCTGAGATGAGAACAATTTACTGGAAACAGCAGAGAGATAAGAAAACGATTGGTAACAGCAACAATATTAATTTTAAAAGTGTACAAAAGAGAGAGAGTGATTCACATGCCAATATGCTCATGAGAGAGCCATTTTTTTTTTTTGCACAGGCAGATAGTGACAGAACAATGCTGGTTGTTTTAAATCAAAAGAGATTTAGATTAGATGTTAACAAGAAATTCTTTACTGTGAGAGTGCTGAGGCACTGGAACAGGTTGCCCAGAGAAGCTGTGGATGCCCCATCCTTGAAAGTGTTCCTGGCGCCCATAGCACCAACTGGTCTTGTGGAAGGTGTCCCTGCCCATAGCAGGGGGTTTGGACCTGGATGATCTTTAAAAACTCCCTTCTAACCCAAACCATGCTATGATTCTATGAAAATAATATCTTTGGTTAACCCTGACTTATGGCTGACAACATGAAATAAGGGTATGAGAAGCTACCAGAACCTGCAGACTGTAAGAGGAGGGGTGATGTACATGCAGCTGACCATGTCTGATCAGTAGCTGCACTGACTAGACAGCAGCAGGAAAAATGGCCGGAAAGAGAAACATTCCTGATAACAAAGGCAGCTTAATCATTGACTTGTCTGTGGGAGAGGGATTGGATAAAGAAGCAGAACCCAGGAAGAAGAAAAAAGAGGCAAAACCAAAAAAATTAGGTAAAGCAAGTGACACAGTCAGGACTGATCTGGAGCCTTGGTGTGCTTAATTATGGCAATGTGACAAATGAGCAAGGCAGGTGTGAGGCTGTACCTGGGGTCAGTCAGGCCACGAATATCTGCCACATCCAGCACACCCCCAGCTCCTCAAAGAGCCTGACTCAGCCCAGGGCTTTCCTGCAGATGGCTTTGTGTGGCAAGGACCCTGCTGAAGTGAATAAGACACTGCCACAAAAGAAGGGACACGTGTCAAATGGCATCCACACCAGAGGCAAGAAATGAGGTTACAACTTGGGATGAAGGCAGGGCACCTGTGCTGGTGAAGCATCGACTTTATTAAGGTTAGAGCCTTCAAACTTGTCTTGCTCTGTGATTTTCTGTAAGCTGTGTACATCAAGGCACGTTTCAAGATAACCAGACTGCGTTTCAAAGAGAAGAATGTTTAAAATCTGGCATGTTCTTATCAACAGGGACAGAAAATGTCTAGAAAACATCAGTAGTGGCACAGCTTGAAATGCCTACAAACTTGTCCTGTTTTGTAGCATTGTTCTAGGTCTGTGCCTCAAAGCATGCTCAAAATAGTCTGCCTGGTTAGTTTTGAGGTAAGAACATTGAAATTAAGGGTAAAAGGCCAAATATTTTTTTTAGTTCATTATTGTGGAGATACATCTTCAGGCATTTTAACACCTTAAGTCCCTTTCCAGGTACACATGAAGAAGTTGCACATATGGACAGACTTCTCTTGGCCTCTAAAAATGCAATGACTCTCACCAAATTATGGATCCTCAGGCAGGCCTTTGGTGATTTATTTTGGAGGTTTTAAGAATCTAGAAGGGGTCTGAGTAATTTTTTTAAAATAGTCATGATTTGTCCTGACTCTTAACTTGATAATTTAACAGACAAATCATTGCCCACTGGGCAGATTTTCAGTGGCAAGCAGTACAAAGATTTCTCTTCTCTGACAATAAAAGGTTCACATCCTGCACACGCCGTTCTCCTCCACGTGATCCCCATACACACCTCCATGGTCCTTGTACACACTCTCAGCACAGAACCTTCAAGATTAACTCTTTTGTCAAAATTAATTTGGACACGTCACACTTCAGGGGAAGGGTGAGGTTATCAGCAAGGCTCTAAAAAACTCTTAAGTGTCGCTTACTCTTGCTCTCAAAACTTCACTTCCCATCAAATCAACTCAAGCCAAAAGGCAAATCTCTCAGTTATCAAGGAAGATGCTTTGTGGAGCATCTCTTCTCCTCAACAAGTGGCTAAAAAAAGCAGGATCACAGAATGTTTCAGGTTGAAAGAGGCCTCTAGGATCATGAATCCAATTTTTAACCTAACACACCAAAGTCCACCACTAAACCATGTCCCCCAGCTGCCACATCTACACATCTTTTCAATTCCTTCAGGAATGGTGATTGCACCATTTCCTAAATAAATGACCAGGACTCATCCTGATACTGAGGCCTGGGGAACACCCCTGGAGAGAAACTTTTAAATGTTTGTTTTCCAAGCAGTGTTGTGGGCTATCCAGATAAAGATAGGGCAATCCACAACATCAGTCTTGTTCCCAAACTGGGCATTTTTCCTGGACAGAGAATGCTTTCAGAGCCTTGCTTCAAGTAGCTATGTTCTAGATCTGTGAGTTCATCTTGAAATAATATTTGGCAGCCCAAAGCAATGTAACATTTAGCATGCTTTAAAGGAGCATATGGAATAAGTTACACTGGAGTAAAACAAACACCAGTCTCTCACATCCAGTGTTATTGTTAACAACTTACCGGGCTGTGTGTATTTTTCAGCAGCAAGGGTGACTCACTAAATAACAGGATAATACCATGGATCACTAGCATGTTGTGGTCTGTGGCCACAGGAAGGCTTTACTTTTATTGTGTACATCTTGGCAGGCTCAGCACACCAGCAGCAAATCCAGAAGTTTATTGCTGGTCTAGGGCAGAAGCATAAGATCTCCCCTTGAAGCCTTTCCATAAGCCAAAAAAATAACATGGGATAATTCTCCTGTCATGCTTGCCAGGCTGCAGCAGAAGCAACAAGCTGGGAATTAGAGGCTGGGAAAGTAGTTGTCACCTTGGATTTGCTTCCTTGCAAATGCTGATGCTCGAGGGGGCTCTTCCAAAGAGATGGGATCACTGAAGCCTGGGTGTGTGGTTGCCTCTTCTAGATACAGGGGTCAAACTAAGCGGGTTTGGGAGGGTGAGGAGGTTGTAGGGCAAACCCTAAGTCCCTGCAGAAATCCTCAGAGTGGTGAGGGATGCCTTAGGTGGGCCCATCAGCTGCTTCATGGCTCCTCAGGCTTCCCTGCCTGAGGCTGAAACCATGCCCAAGTCACTGTGGCCAGGTCCCTTCATCACCTCCACGGAGCTCATGTGCTGTCCCTTCCTTCCTAAGGCTCGTTGAGGTGGGGCATCTCCCTGTGGCCTGGGAGACCTTGGTGTCTGCAGGGGTGTAGTAGCCAGAAGGGGACATGGTTGGCACTGGAAGGTTATTCTGTACCCCCTCACGTCAGGGAAACTGTCCCAGGCAGGAGGGTTCCTCCTGGTGGAGAAAATGTGTCTGGGGGAGCCATCAGATACTACTGGGGGGGTTGGTTCTATGGGAATTGTTTTTTTTTTATCTCCTCTGACATCCAGTGTTATTGCTGTTACTGTTCATTTTCTTATCCCATTGCTGTTTCCAGCAAAATTGTTCTTATCTCGACCCATGATCTTTGCCCTTTGTGCCTCCCCTTGGAGGGGAGAGGGAGCAGCACAGAGTGATTTTAGTGGTTGTATTAAACTGGGGAATACCATTCCTAAACCACAACAAGGGAGCATTTCCTGTGCTGTTTCCAAGAGGGACTCAAGGAAACCTTTGCCTGGGGGGACACAGAAAGGCACAAAGAGTTTTGCAGGCTCCATTCCTGCACTTTCCATGTTTTGTTATTTTAACATTTTCCTCTATTTTCCTGCTTTTGCTTATATAAGAGGGTAAAAAACTCCAAACTGATCTTCCAGTGAGAGAAGGAACATCTCTCTGGAAGGGCAGGAAATAATGGGTGGTGGTGTCATGCAGGATTAGTCTGCAACCTCCAGGGCACACTGTGGTCTGTGGGATAACCTGGGAAACACCACAGGGACAAAACTTCTGGTGAAACCCATCCTGAGCAGAGCTTGAGAGCCCTGGGGGACTGATGGCAGGAAAAGGATTTTATATACTATTCAGTGCACTTTATTCCCATGGGGAGTAAAGCAACCCAAATCCTGAATCTCCTGCCTGGCAGGGGAAAATCTACACCTGAACAGCCCTCTTTGGCAGAAGAAGTTCCTGAGCATTTGTTCTTTTTGGTTATTTAGAGATAAGTCATTAATCATAGTTAAGCTGAGTGAAACCAAACTAGTCTTCCCACTGTACCTTTACCCAATATTCACATTTTGCAGAATAACAATTCTGTTAGCATTTTCCTTCTCCTATGCCCACCTTTCTCCATAAATAAACTGATGTGGAATCCTCCAGAGTGAAATGTTCCTCTTCTCTTCTCTTCTCTTCTCTTCTCTTCTCTTCTCTTCTCTTCTCTTCTCTTCTCTTCTCTTCTCTTCTCTTCTCTTCTCTTCTCTTCTCTTCTCTTCTCTTCTCTTCTCTTCTCTTCTCTTCTCTTCNCACAGCTAGAGACATCAAAAAAGGAAACCTGCATTTTATGATAGCAACGTCAGAGTTCAGCATTCCAAGGATTTGGGAAAGATCCTAAAAACAAACATCCCAAACTCGGGAGGAAGTTCAGCATTAAATATAAGAGAAATCCAAATATATTGAAGAATGGAAATCAAAATAACTTCAGCTTGGCCCTGCAGTGACCCCATGCAATAAGAATACATTCATGATTAGATAACCGTGATGGCTGGAGCCCTAAATAGGAATAAATTGAGTTTTGAAGACCTCCAGGTTTACTGTATAGTTGCTATGTTTTTCCCCTGTATGTTAGCAGAATAATAGTGAGTTCCCCAAAGGATCAACTCCAAAATTAATGTCCACTCATAAATTCCCTGCTTTACTTGTAAACTGTCAGAAAACACCACCACTGCTTAAAGCTGTCATGTTGTTGCCTCTTCCTGTAAGAAGAGGGAGATGATGTTTTTGCAAGAAAACCAAAGAAGAGAGCTGGACATTTTCAGATTTTTTTGGGGGAGGTCTCAATTCCTGGGCCAAATCAGATTTCAACTGGCAAATGGGTCTGCAGGTTTCTGGGCTGGGAGCTGGCAGAGCCCTTGCACAAAGTCCATTTTGCTGGGACATAGGCAGTCATGTGTGTCTGGCCAGAGAAGTGGATCAGTCTGTCAGGGTGTCCTCAGAATCTGCTCCAATCTTCTGACTTCCTAGAGAAGGGACAGAGATGGACAAACACCATCCCTAAAAATATTGAGGTGTCTGGAGGAGGAGAATATGCAGTGGGCTTACTTCAAGTCAGTTTGCAAAATCCTTACTGAGCGAATTCAGGGTGTAGCTCTCCTTGGTGAATTCTTTTTGGGGATGCTCTCTTCTTGGGCACACTGTAAACCACAAAAGTGGCTTTGCCTTCTCACGTGAAAGTCTGAATTCAGGGACTAACTGTGGCTGTCTGGTGCAAAGACTTTCTTCAGATGTGTTGTTGTCTGAAACCCAGGTGTGTTTGGCTTTGTTTTTTTAAAGCCACTAAGGTTTGGGAAGCCACCTAGAAGGCTCAGAACATATTCCTGCTCCCTCCAAATGTCACTGGGGTGAGGACAGCTTCACCCTTGCCAAAGGCCAGGCACAGAGCTCAGCTTTGCCCTTGATCCTTCACTCCTGGTGCATGTGCTGCCCCATCTTAGCTCGGCAGCCTTGCTGATGGTGAGAAAGAGCAGAGCTCCCCCTTCCCCCTCTGCTGCCTGCACTCTGGCAGGGAAAGGAGCGTGGGAGGACCTCGTGGTGGATGCTCGGAGACTGCAGCACTCACAATGACTAGTCACTTATCAAAGATGTTAGTGATACTATCACTGATGCTGCTTGGGGCTCTTTGGATTCATGGCTGGGGTCTCCCAGGGAGATCCCATCCGCTCCCTTCGAGGGGCCAACAAATCCCAGAGGTACCCGTGGCTAATCAATAGTAAATATTAATATTTATTGCTATTATCAGCACACTGATAATGGCAATAAATATTAGTGATAACATGGCCTGCCTGAAAATGCTCCTGATAGAGGGAGGGGGGCACAAAGGGCTGGCAACTAAGAGATGACTCATGCCACCAGGGCTTTGTCTACCAGGCCTCACTGCCCCAGGCCCTGGACCAAATGGAAACAGCAAATTAAATAAGTCCCAGCTTTTCCAGCTCCATCCTGCCATCCTCTTCCTGCCCAGCATAGCTGTTGGGTAATGCCCTGCTCAGGGACCACACGGTCTTTGTGTCTCTTGGGGACAGGAAAGCTCACAATCTGGGGGGAGGTGAGTGGGGAGAAAGAGGAAAAATTGAGGAAGGATTTTTGTATATCACCAAGTTCACAGCAACCTATGAACCAGGACCATATCCAATAGGAAATGCAAGCAATCTGAGTAAGAGCGAAATGCAGAAATGTTATTTCATAGCATTAGCAGCTAAAAGGTTTATTTGTTAGTGACTCACCAGCAATTTAAAAGCTATCTATTGACCCCAATTATTTAAAGATTGATTTCTGTGCTAGCATTACTGTAGGCAGGTGGCATGTGTTTAAAGGGTACCTCTCAAAAGAATCAAAGTTTGCCTAGCACAGACAAAGGAAACCACACGAAGAGAAATGTGTATTTCAGTGAGGGTGAAAACTGAGGAAAGTGGGAATATCTGTGGAGATGCTGGCCAAAAAAGGGAAGATGAGGGCATTGGCCCTTTCAACTGCAGACTCTACTATGGGGTTACAAGCAAACACTTCCATTAAGTTCTTCTGGTGTAAGGACAAGGGAAGGCATTTTCATTCATGAATGGAATTTTTTATTACATTTGTGGTTGAGTGATTTCCCTTTACGATCATCCTTCGTATCTCTGGAAATCTCCTACAATATCAATCATACTCATGATTTTATTTTCAGTTCCTTCTGTATAATTTCACTTCACCTGCTCTGATGTTTTTTTTCCAGTCTATTAACCACCTGAAAAATGACAGTGCTTTACCTAGAACTTTGCAGTGGGACTATGAATACAATATTATAACACCTGAAAACACATGAAATGTTAATCCAAAGCCGTTCACCAGGATTTAAAGAAAAACCTCATGTTTAACTGTACCACCATATACTAACCAGATTTTAAGCCAAGGCTATAAAAAGCTTTTTTGTCTTCTTTTTAACAAAACACTTGGTGAAGAAAGCCTCTCTGCCAAGGCTACGCTCTGTTTTTGTGACAGTGCCCAATTCCCAGAGCTGACACATTTCTGTGCTAGTCTGAAGGAGACCTATTGCTTCAGTACTTTGGAAATACAACAGCACACAGCTGTTTTCGCTGGAGCTGACTTTCACAACACTGTAATGGCAGCTAAAACAGTACCAGAAATCCTTGCACAGGATGTAATCAACCTCAAATCTACAGAGAAACGTTGGGAAACTGCCTTCAAGTGCCAAGAAAAACAACAGTCGTTTGCAACGAGCTCTTCCTAATGTCCAGTCAGCTCAACCCAAGTGAAACATGTTTCTCAAAACGAAAGTAGCGCAGAGCAGGGAAGAAAAAGCCCTTGATTTCAAAATATATTTTCTAAATAGAAACACAGAGAGACTCTGACACTGGCAACCACCACTGATCCTTCCTGCCCACTGAAGCTCCATCGTCACCCGCTCTGCAAATCCACTTCTCAGATGATAAAACTCTTGTTTCCCAACATTTTTCTCTTGCCTCCTTCAGACACTTGGAAAGTTCCTGTCCCTCCAGCGGCAGAGCTGTTATATGTCATGTTTCCTACTCAGAGAGCTTAACCACTATCCAGCCATTGGAGCCATCCCATTGCCCCAGATTTATGGCTTTTCCCAGGATGTCAGTCCAACCGAATCCCCAGGTGTTCCCAAGAAATGCCTTCACTTACCCCAGCCGAGGCTCAGCAGTTGTGGGTGATGCAGAATGGAAAAAAGCCCTCAAATGACAGTGTCTCTATATTTACCAGAAAGAAAGGAGCCGGGGTGCTTGTCCTTTAAGTGTCTCTAAAGATGGTTTGCATAGCTGGATCTCAGCTTATCTATGCTTTTCTGCTTTCACTTCCATACATGGATCTGTTCCCAACAGTAACTCCAAGCTGTCGAAAAGAAGCTATCTGGCAGCTTTCAGCTTCATCTGACACGTAAATGAGCGCGAATAAATAATTACATTTTCTGCCGTCTCTCCTTTTTCTTTCTTTTTTTTCTTTTTTTTTTTTGCTTTTATTTGCACCTCAGGATACCTTTTCTTTTTTTCCTTCTCCCCAGATTAACATTTTGCTGTTTTTCCCAAAGTAATTCCTAGGGGAAAGCAAACAGAAATGACCCAGGCAGATTTTTCTTCTCCCCTTCCCGCAGGCTCACATAATTTTATTCTCATAAATATCTTTCTTTTTTTTTTTTTTTTTCCATTTGTGGTGCATGTTTCCTACTTGGAATCGTGTCAAAGCAATATACATCATGTCTGTAGCAAAGGAAGGTTAAAAGTCAAATTTTTGGAGAGAGAGAATACAGCTGAGCCACGTGACTGCTCCCAGATTAGCAGCAGTAGCAGGAGTAAGCATTCCTCTGATATTACAGCAGCCACCGTGGGACATGCCTGAAACACTGAAGAGAGAAGCTGCAGTTTGGAAGCCTCCTGCAGATCTACTCATGAATAAATCACTCCTTGCTCTTTCCCCTATCTTTCTAGGTACTTTCCTACTTCCTAGGTTTCAGTTTCAGAAAGGGCTGATAAAGAAAAAAATGGGCACAGGTCAGGAAAAAAGTCATATAATTACCCTTAACTCTGCCCTTTGTAATCTTTGCTGTGCAAATGGAAATGTTAAGGGCTCCAGTGAAAGGGGAACACTAAATAGATGTCTTTATTATTTGTTTGTTATAGTGGCAGCTGGGAGTAAAAGACTTATTAGTGAGCTAATCGATTGCTTCGCACTGGGCTCTCTGGATGAAATAAAACTGGTGAAAGGCATATTCAGAGACACTTAAGATATCTAAGGCTCAGTGTAAGTGTCCCTATTTAGGCACTTGCATGGAAAATGGCTTCCCCAAATGTGATGGCTTTGATTCATTGCAGGAGATGGAAATTCCTTGTATATTCCCACACACCCATGACCTTGACTGTTTGAGATTTTTCCTAAACATCTGTTGAACACCAGGCAGAAGAAAAGTTTTTAAAAGAGCTCACCAGCTCCACCTTTACTATTAATGATAAACTACATTTTCTACCTTAACAAATTGCCCAATTAGAAATGCTGCTTCAAGTTTTTGCATATTTGCATATTTGACTCCTGTTGTTGGGGGGAATACGCATGGGAATGGGGATCTGGGGAGATTTCCAGCATCTCCCCAGCATCCAGAGCAGACAGCCTCCCTGGGAGCACATCCCAGAGCAAGCTGAAGGCCTATGGAAGCATGCAGCAGGCAGCAAAAGGAGTTTTGTGGAAAAGATAAGTAGTTATGAAGGGGACCCTCCAGTTTTCAGTACATTGGCCAGGTGGTTGTATTGGGTACAGCCTCCTGTTGTTTGGGGTTGTGCAGAGGAATGGGATGAGAAAAATTCCTTCTGGAAATCTGCCCTGGAGTTTCTCCAGCCTTTCAAGAGCAGGAGACAAGCTCATCCTAGGAAGGTGCTTGAGCAGGAATATCACCATTGCATGTTAGACACATCTGGTGACTCAGAAGGTCCATGCTCTAATGGAAATGAGAACATGGCTCAGCAAAGTGTTTAAATTCCTGCTTAATTTTAAATATTCAATAATGCTTTTGACTCCCCTGAGGTTATTCATGTGATTTTCACTCTATGCTTTACTAGGTTGCCCGGATATGGACATGAAGCTGCCATGAAGCAGCATGAAAAATAGACAAGGTTTGGCACTCACATGTGAGTGTATTTGCCTCTCACAAACATCTTGATTTTAGGTATTGCTCCTAGGAGGTCTAAGGGCCAACAAAAATGGGCTAAAAAGAGAAAAACCTCAATTGTGTCCTGCATATGTCCTCCCTTCCATGAGGGAAATGTTGGAAACCACAGGTGCCTGGGGTTTTCAGTGCCAAAGAAATACCTAGGTGGGTTTGAGAACAGCATGACAAAGCTGCACTCAGAACTTCAGTAGCTACAAGGACAAGGGAGTCGGCTGTTTTCTGGCTTTGATCTGCCTTTTGGCACAGTGGCCATGTGTCACCTTCCAGATGGGTGACACCACCCTCTTTAAACTCTGCTCCTCATGGAGAGCGGCCAAAGAGCTCCTCAGATTTTCCGTCAAGAGGTTTTTCCATTCTTCCCTGCTGGGAGAGGTGAAGTTTGTATCAGGGTGGTGATAAGGTGAAAGGCATTTTCCTAAAGCCAAAGAAAGAGCAGACAGCAGTGTTGCCAAGCACCGAGAGGGCCACAGGGAGATGGAAATAAAGCACCTTTGACCTTTGTGCCCACAGGCGTCTCTCCTCCTCCCCAAAACAAGCAGAGCAGGAGGAAAATGTCCACCTTTGGTGGTGAGACACACAGGGGACATCAGCAGCTCTGCCAGGCTTGGCACCAGCTGGGCTTGCAGGAGTGCTGGGTGATTGCAGGGCTGGAGGTCATGGAGTAATCTCCATGAGGGCTTCATCTGCTGGAGCCTGGTCCCACCTGGGGATCTCCCCAACAGCTGAGTCCTGTCCACCTTCCTGGGGAAAATCTTCCCCAGGGTCTCCCAGAGCATTTAGATGCTGATTGTCCAGGATTGTGCTCCAGGAGGTTGTGCTTTTTTGTGCTATTTGTCCTCCCTGCCTGCTACTCTCAATGCTGTAGCCATGAAATGAAACCAGGCCTTGGTCTTCAGGAGCACGTGTGCTCTTCCCCATGCTGTGTGCTGCAGTTTCGAGCCACCAAAGAGGTGTTGAAGTGTCTTTTATGAATATCAATGTGGATTTCGTAAGAGTGATTTAAATATAGCTGCCTGCTTTCCTGGGAGACCCTGGAGCTGTATTCTCACTGCAGCAAAAGCTGCACCATCTGCCCAGCATTCGCAGCCGCTTCCCCAAGACCGCCAGGGACTTGTCATCCTGCGTTTGGCTTGCACAGGGTTCCAAAAGGGAGCCTCTCTGGGGAAAAAGGATGGATGGGCAGGCTTCAACACGTTCAGATGTGTAGCTCAGGTGCATTTATGTAGAATGATGCACTGGGGAAGCTGGACACAGCTCTGAGCAACCTGATCTAAACGTGGAAGCCCGCCCAGCTCTGAGCAGGGGCTGAACCCCCAGAGGTCTCTCACAACCTTAATTACCCTGTGGTTCAGAGAGAAATTTGGTTTAGAATATAACCATGTGGTAGAGGAATAGCAAGGAAATCTGAATTCCTTGGGCACCTGTGACATTTTCTGTCTTCCTCTTGCTTCTTGTGACTACCTTCAAGCTCTTTGAGTGTGGTTCAGCTCTCGTTCCACATCCATGGCTTGTCTCCAGTGTTGCTTGAACCTTACTGCTCTGCAAGTGAAAATCCACTACTTCCCCCCCTTTTTTTTTTTAAAGCAAAGTGATTAAAATGCAGTTGGGCCTGTGCCCAGGTAAAGCACAAGGAAATCAGGCAGTCATTCTTTCCTTGTGTTAAGTATGTAAAGTTTTGCAAGCAAATAAGACTTTTTCTGTTTAGGGTAAGCAAATATGCCTTGAACCTGGGGAGTGTCCAATTCTTAGTGATTGTTTATTTCACCAAGGCATAAATTACTGTGCCTTCAGGACAAAGCTAATAGAAAAAATGCTAATTAGTGCTGGTCAAAAATTTTCCAGTGGAACATTTTTCTGTCAGAAACTCTCCTGATTAGTCAAAGTTGAAATGTTCCAGGAGAACATGTTGATTTTGCTGAGCCTCAAATGCCACGGGGTGAGCTGAGGTGGGGTGGGAGTAGGGAAAGAGGGAATCCATCAAAACCCTCTTGCCCATTCCCTGACAATTCATCTGCTTGGCTTCCAGCCTTGTGGCACTGCTAAGGATCAGAGTTTGGGGCAATCTGCCATGCAGAAAACGTGCTGATGGACAAGATGTGAGAATTCCTGTAAATACAGAAGTCAGGGAGCCTGTTCATCTCCCCATCAGCCTGGGAACATGCGTGTAGAATGGCATATCAACATTCCCAGGTGAGATACTTCAGGCAGCTGAGCCAGACCTTCTCCTCAGCTTATAAAAGAGAAGACTTGGATTTTGTTCTGGGGTTTCTGCTGGGAAGAAAGGACGAGCTGCTCTGATATTATCTGTGTTCATTTGAACTCGGGCTTCTACAGGTGCAGCTTTTCCAACTGTGATGTGCCAAATCCTCATGCAGTGCTTTTTTATATCTCACACTTCCTTGTCTTCTGACAGAGCTGCCTCTGCAGGTGAAGAGATGAGGATCACAGCACTGTGATACTCATGAATTCAGAAACAGCTGCATGGGCTTCAATTTCCATGTACCTTTGAGGGCTCTGTGGCCAAACTGGCACTGAAAAGCCCACGAGCACGGATCTGGTGGTACCAGCTCACTCCAGACCTGCACTGGGGACCAGACATGCCACCAGCAGCATGTTTGGATGGTGCCTGCACCAGTCCAGGTTTGCTCCTGGCTCTGCTTGTGCCTGCTGACTCCTTGGCTTCACTCCTGCTGAAAGTCGCCCAGCTCTGTGGCCTTCCACATTTCCCCCTCCCAAAGAACACCCCTGGGGCTGGGCAGCAGCTCATGGGGGTGGTGGTCATGACCCTTCCCTCAGCTAGGACCACCTCTTCAGATCCAAGAACATGGCTCTAATGCTGATCAGAATATTGCAGGAACCAGGACTAAGGATACTCTGAATTGCCAAGCATTAATATTTGATGCATTTCAATATTTAAAGAGCTAAGATAATTTAAGAAACACTGTCACTTTTAAAAATTATTTGTAGGCAACTTATAATGGAGCAAATCCACTTGGAATGAACAATATTTTGGCTAGGGTAGACGTATGGCTCAGACAGCTGCCTACATTTATTTAAAACATCAGAGAAATGACAATTTTGAAATTCTCTGCTAGAAACCTCAGGCCTCAACAGGCCAGACTCCCAGCCAGCAGAAGCAAGCAGAGGATCCAGA
>WEZZ01023717.1:116552-193393 GCA_013400585.1 Chloropsis cyanopogon
TTTTTTTTTTTTTTTTAATTTAATTTTTTTTTTTTAATTTTAATTTTTTTTTTTTTATTTGTTTGCCTAGAACATCCTGGCATGAGGGGCTGCAGCCATTTACACCTGATCAGGATCAGGCTCGGTGCTGATAGCGCGGTCATTTGCCTGATAAAAGCCCTCTGAGGCTGCACGGAGCTGACTGGCAGGCGCATCATCTCTCTTCCATATCACATAGCTGCCGGGGCACAGGGCTGGGAGACGGTGGCACAATTCATACGCCATTAAAACCGAGCTGCTTTATGTAACACAATCTGCTTCAAAAGAACCCAAAGCACCACGGAAACTATGCGAGGCAAGCCAAGAAACCCTGGTACAATAGCACAAACAGAGACAAACAGTCTGTAAAGGACAGCACACTTGGTTACCAGCGAGGGAACATTCTGCATTAAACAGTCCCTTTGTTTCTCATTTTCTCGTCGTGATCATCAAGGGAGATCTGCAAACATGACACCAAAAGATGAGCCGAGGAACAAAGATTCATACTTGCAGTGGGCTTTGGCAAACAGGAGTTGCTGGTCGTAGAGTACACAGGAATTTTGTCCAGCTGCCCTTGAGGGACCTGGGGAGAATCACCACAGTTTATTTTCTTCCCTAACCACCACTGTGGTCTAAGCCACTTCTTCACCTTCCTCCTCTCCGGTGCTCCTGTGTGATGCCCAAACACCACTCTGTTCTTGTAAATGCATAGAACCACAGAGTCATAGAATAGGTTGAGTTGGAAGGGACCCATCAGGGTCATCCAGTCCAGCTCCTGGCCCTGTGCAGGACACCCCAGGAGTCGCACCCTGTGCCTGAGAGCATTGTCCAAATGCTTCTTGAGCTCTGTCAGGCTGGTGCTGTGACCACTGCCCTGGGGAGCTGTTCCAGTGCCCAACCCACTCTGGATGAAGAACCTTTTCCTGATCTCCAACCTAAGCCTCCCCTGACTCAGCTGCATGCCTTTTCCTCAAGTCCTGTCTCTGGTCACCAGGGAGAAGAAATCTGTACCTGCCCCTCCACTTGCTCCAGTGAGGATGTTGAAGACCCCACTGAGGTTTCCACTAAGTCTCCTCTTCTCCAGGCTGAACAGACCAAGTGCCCTCAGCCACTCCTCACACGACTTCCTTCACCATCCTTGTGGCCTCTTTTGGACACTCTCTAATATGTTAACATTTTTTTATGTTTCTGGTGCCCAAAACTGCCCCCAGCACTCGAGGTGAGGCCACCCCAGGGCAGAGCAGAGCAGGACAATCCCCTCCCTTGCCCAGCTGGAGATGCTGTGCCTGATGCCCCCCAGGACACGGGTGGCCCTCCTGGCTGCCAGGGCACTGCTGGCTCACGTTCAACTTGCCACCAACCAGGACCCCCAGGTCCCTTTCCATGGCACTGCTCCCCAGCCTCTCATTCCCCAGTCTGGACATCCAGGGCTGCACCATCCCAGGTGCAGAATTTGCCACTTGCCCTTGTTAAACTTTATATGGTTAGTGGGTGCCCATCTCTCTAATATGTCTGATTTGTATGAGTCTGGGTAATTAAAAAAAAATAATTCTCAACTTGCAAAAAGTGGAAAGATCAAGGTTCTGCTCTGCATGGCTTTTCTGATGAATTGCTGGCTTGGTCCAACTCACTGCCTCTGCCTACAAGCCCTGCCTAACTCACAAACTCGGGCTTTGGCCCATCCTGCAGTCCAGCTGTTTATACAGCCAGCACACAAGGACAGTGCAGGGAAAGGGTTTCCTATGGAAATCTACCCATATCTTCAGAGCTGCCTGGTGCATTAGCATCTGGATCCTTAGTCTGCAAGCAGAAACTGGGCTTGACCTTTTTCTGTTCTTGTTTGTTCCTGCACAAAACAGAAATGGTGTGAGTTGGTTTTCTGCTGTTGTGCCTCTTTGGATTGATGGGACAATTGTGTGTCACTGGAGGTATGGAGGCACTCATGGCAGAAGTGTCTGATTCTGCTGGGATCTGGGTACAGCTATAATGTAGTGAGGGAAAGCAGTTATTTTTCTCACTAGTGATGCACATGGCAAAACTGCTATGGCAAAAAAGAAACGACACCTGTCCCAGAAAACAGAAGCAAACATGACAGAAGTGTAGTAACACAACAGTTGAAGGTTTCAAAATGTTCACAGTCTTACGATGGATGAAGGCAAGAGAAAGGCAGAAAGAATGGAGATTCACACTTCCAGTCACAGCAAAGCACCCAGAGGAAGGTCTGGTTCAGCCACGAGTGAACGTCACTAGCACAGCTCTGCCAATCATCCTTGCAGCCAGAGGGGATTTTGGAGCCCTGAGTGGTTGAATATTATGAATTTCACAAATTTCTCATCTTTACAGTTTGCTTATGGCCTGATACTCCTTTGTCCTGAATAGAAAGGAGATCCCATCTTTTGATTTCTTCCCCTGCTGTGAAACCATGACCAGCTTCGCCCAGGCCGGTGGAGCTGCCAGGATAAAAGCGGTGCTTCATCTGAAGAAAGCTTGGTCACAGAATTTTGCCTTGAAGGTATCTGTCATCCAGGGAATCACAGAGATCATTTGTAGCCCTCTGGGATTAGGAAGGAGTTCCCATCCTGTAGCTCAGGGGCTCCCTTGCATCTGCAGTCATGTAGAGGTGATGGGATTTTGACAACTTTTCTCCAGAGTGTTTTCATTTCTGAAACCTTGTTGGTGTGATAACATTAATCAGCACTTCTGTGGAAATAGTGCTTTTGGAGATGAACATTGTAATCAGGATGAAGAGCCTCTGATGAGTACTGCTGAAATTAAAGAGTCTAAATTCAGCAAAATTGCTTTCACTGGGAAAATGCATTTTGATCCGAAGCCACCGTTATCCACGAGCTCCATGCTGGCTTGGCAAAGCCAGGGATGTTCACAGTCAGAGGGGCTGGCACCTCTGTGGAGCCCCAGCAGACATGCTCCTCATCCCTCACATTTTCCAGTCTCAGTGTGCCAGGGGTGTCCCTCTTATGCTGTCACAACTCTCTTGCATCTTTGGCTCCTGGAAGGCAGTGCAGAAGCAGAAAACCTGGCCCATGCCTGTGCTGGAGAAAGTACAAGCTGCCCAATTCTTGCTGCAGGGCCCCTCATGCCAGATCCTGCTGCCCTGCTGAGGAGATTCAGATTTTCTCCCTGCTGTTCTCAGCCTTGTGTGGTCACAGCTGTTCCAGGGCTCCCAGTGACCTGCAGGGTCGGGAGAGGAGCCCAGGGGTGGCGATGTTGATGTCCTTCATTGGTCTCCCAGTGGAAGGGGTTGTCTCCAGACTCTCCTGGAAATGTTGAAGGCAGCAGATTCTGCCTTAGGGGCTGGGGAAAGGCAGTTCTTTGCACCTCCTGCTACAACAGTATAAACTGGAGTAGATAAATATCCAAACCCAGAGAGCAATGCAAGGGTGTAACATCAGTGCTGGCGTAACTGGAATTAGGTAATTTGTGCACGAACATGACTAAATATGAAAGAAAGATATCAATTTGTCCATAGACCTGTCAAGGGTGAAACATTTCAGAAAGTTTGGCCTCTAAAACAGAAATGCAAAGACTAAAAGTACCACTTCCCTCCAAAAAGCATGACATGACTCACACTGCCAGTGCTGGTGCCATAATGCTGCAAGGGCACAGCTCTGGGGCAACCCAAGATTCTCTTTTCCTACCTTCAGCCTCCATGAGTGGCTTCCTGCTTTACCACCTCCCTGGGAAGAGAGAGGAAAGCAGAGGAGAAAGCAGAATTTCTTACTGCTGGCTGTTACTGCTTACACTTCACACGCTGCTACTTAATGCTGTTAATGCAGTTCATACAACACAGGACAGATTTAATATGCAATTAAAATAATTGCTAGGTAATCATTAATAATTTCCTGCATGTTCTCAGGGGTCTGACAGCAAGCTCCAGGCTGGCAGAGCAGCAGTCCTGCACGGCATGTCCCATCAATGATTAAGTGTCCTCATTTTGTTTTTCCCTTCCTCAAGATTATCTGCCCAAAATTATAGAAACACAGAAAATGGTTTGGGTTAGAAGGGACCTTAAAGATCACCCAGTTCCAAATCCTCTGCCATGGGCATGAGCACCTTGCACTAGACCAGTTTCCTCAAAACTCCATCCAGCCTGTCCTAGAACACTTCCAGGGATGGTGTATCCACAATTTCCCTCTAAAATTTCTTCCTTATGCATGACCTAAATCTGCCCCCTGTTTGGGGGTAGTTGGAGGGCAGAAAGAAGAAGAAAGGAGCTGATTTTGCCTGCTGCTTCCTTTTGTACTGTCAGCAACATCCTGATTCTTCTCGAGGCATAGAAAAGGGGACAGTGCCAGCAGCCAGAGGAAGATTTGCTAGGAAATCTTCTTTCTCTGTGGTGTTCACACGTGGGCATGGAAGCCCAGAGAGGCTGTAGGATGTCCCTGCTTGGAACCCTCAAACCTCAGCCAGACATGGTCATAAGCAACCTCATCTGAGCCTAGCCACAGTCCCTTCCCACCTCAATTATCCTGTAATTCCCCCTATTTCCAAGATCCAGAAGTTGATAGAGGAACTTTTCTGGCACTGGTGACTGCTGTTTACCCAGCAGGAGGCCCAGAGCAGAGAGCCAAGTGCTCCTTTCATGGGCATGGGCTGGCTCCAGATTTACCTCCACATCAGACCCTCCAACCTTCACACTGTGTTTCATCTTCTGCTAATTAAATATTCAGGACTGGAAGGCAGTGGAGACAGAGATTGATCACTTGATATTTCAGCTGTGATTACTATGAATTCATTCATTTAAACCAATTTGGAATTTATTTTTTCTTGCTTTTGAAGGCTGCCTTTGGATAGTTTAATAACATTACTTCTATTGACTGCAAAAATAAATATCTGACAGCTCTAGTTGAGCCACATCTCATTTGTATGGATGCTTTCTGATCTATAATAATAAATACATCCTTGTTAGTAATATATGATCTATAAATCAAAAATTCCAAGGTCTTTGATTAATCTGTGTGAGTGGTGTGAGGGAGATTGCTTTCAGCCTGTCACAAGCAATCCCTGCTCTGGGCTCTAGTAGCAACCACTGGCACTGAGGTCACAAGTCAGATTCTGTTCAGTCCCGTTTGTTTTCATTTCCCCAAAACCTTCTGAGACATTCACCTCTGGGGCTAACATTTTCTGTGCTGTGCCTTTTAGACAGCTGTATTTTGGGAGGAAGGGCAGTAAGAGGCATTATTTTCCCCTCTCTCCTATGGCAAGGACAGTGGGATAACATTTGCAAAGTGGCAGGGAAGTTCTCCTTCTCTCCAAAGAGATGGATGCAACCCACAGCTGGAAGTGGCTGCCTGAGGCACATTTGCAAGCACCCCAAAAATATTATATCAAGCATGAGCTCCAAGGAGTCACATAGCCCCAGAGCACCCCAATCCTGCACAGGCAATGCCTGTTCTCATTTTTGGGATCTCCACTGCCCAGGCATCATCCCCATGACTGGGAGAGGGCAGGGAACTGGGACATCTCCAAAATTTTACATCTCCTTTAAAATTTTCAGAAAAATGCCCAGGTCTCCCTGATACCAGTAGGTTTTCTGTTTTAATGTAGGCCATGGGTATCCATGCCCTGTTCAGAGCACTTAAAAAAACCTTTTAACTGAGACTCTTGCATCAGTGAGTTCTTGTTTAGGTGTCCTGGCCTCCCTTTCCCCAGGAATATTGTTTCCACTAATGAAAGTGATGTTAGTTAACAAAACCTCTTTGTAAAAGTTTAGAAATAGCCCACCTTACCTGCCTGTCCACTCCCCACAGTCAGCCCTGGTCAGTCCTGCAGGTTTATGGCCATGGGATAGTCCTCCTGGAAACCTGAGTGACCACATACCTTGTTTTCTTCTACAGCAGCAGCTTTGCCAGTTCAGAGCAGGAGATGTGGTATCTCGTGACGTGGATTTAGTAATACAATTTTTAAAATTGCATAAACCCCAACAGGATTTTTTTTTTTGCAACAAGATTATGGTTTTACTTAACTCTAGCCTTAACTTAAACTCCAGCAAGGTCTTCTAGATTAAACTGGTTCTTTTCAAGCCCATACAGTCATTCTTAATGGTCTAAGCTCTCGAGCTTGCCAGAAGTGCAAGGATTCTGCTTTTAAAATACCCAAGCATTTTTAAGCCTATCCTTCCAGTGTGCCTGGAAGCAGTGAGAGATTCTCAACGATTCCAAGCCCACTGCAGAGTTAAACTGCAGCGTGGTCGTGCTCAGGTTCCCTCTCAGCCTGGAACTGAGTCAACAGGAGCTAAGATAAGCCTGGGAGCAGCCGGTGCTCTGTTGGCGTCAGCTGGGGTGTCTCTGCAGAATGAACATATGTTCTCCAGAGCAGCCCCTTCATTTGCTCTTCCCCCATCAACCTTTATGGCATGATTTCCACCCCCCCTCCCTGCCTATATTAAGAGCTTCAGCTTTTTTTTTGAGGGGTTTTTTAAATGTTCCCTTCCCCGTGGGGGGCAGATGCTGGGTGACAGAAGCTTTCATTGATTAAACTGATGAGATCTTTCATGTCCTCCCTAAGAAGGAAGCTTGAATAACTGGTAACTTGAGCAGTGATATGAAAGATCTTAATGACTGTCAGGTTGTTAAGTTGGCATCCATGGTGCATGGTAAAGAGGGAGAAAAATTAGATGGAGTTACATTAGGCTGGTGAAGAAATCTTTAAAGGCTGCAGAGTCCCCAGAAATGTTCTGCAAACTTGGTGGTGGTGCAGGGGATTAGATCTGCCAAGCACATTCATAAGAAATGATGAGAAAAAAAAAAAGAATTAGAGGGGACATAGAAATAAGAAATGGAGCTGTGTAGGAAAGCATATTAACAAATGTTTTAAAAGGTAAAAGAGGAATAAATGCTTGTTTTCTCCATGGAGAGAACTTGCCTGTGGAATCTCTTACACGAGATCCAGGAGCATGTGGCCAAGCTTGCTGCTGATACAGACCTGTTCTGGATGGTCTAAACTAACTTAGGAGCTTCAGAAAAAATGAATTCATTTTGTTAAACTGCAAAATTGCGTCTGTGTATGCGGGGGAGCCTTCAATAAGCATGTATGCTGTTTGTCTCTAAATGATCATGTACCAATTACAAAGAGGATCTGATGGTTTGTGAGACTCTGCAAATCATTGTGAAAGCATCGATTTGCAGCTCAGCATGGTCAAAATTGAGACTGGGATGTGAGCAACTATTAGGAAAGATGTTCAGGGAAAAGCAGATGACATGGTTATCCTGCTGCATGAACCCCACACGTGCCTCAGACCTGCACGTGGCGTGAAGCTTGCCTTAACAGTTTCAAGAGAATTCCATGGAAGCAGTGGAGGGAGAGGAAGAAGGGATCTGGGAACCAAGGTATGGGTGAATGCTCTTTAAGAAGAGTTTAAATATAAGTGGAAAGAAAACAACTGAAAGGGCTGTGATCAGGTCTTCCATGAATGAGGGTGAGAGGAGAGGAACAGTAGCTGCTGCTTTTCATCACTGAAAAACATTCAAAGATTTTTAAAAGAGATATTAAAAGAGGCTGGAGAGAAGACCCTCTTCCATGGATCCTGTGTTGCATAGTGAAGCCAGAAAGTGCTGCACAAGCTAAAGATCTAAATGAGAGAAAGCTTAAGAAAATAACTAGAAAACTCTTCCAGGGATGATCTGTCAGAGATTTTCTAACAGGATAATAACTCCTATGGCCTGCACTCTGACCAACATGCTGGGCAAATATGGCAAGGAAGAGGTGTTTGTGTGCCTCCCCTAGAATTTGTCCCCAGAATTTGTGATCACAGAAAGTGCAGACAGAGATATAATGGCTGTGTCTGGTCTGTGTATCTGCTGGAAGAATAACTTTTTACCCGGTGCATTTTCCTCCCTGCCACTGAGTTTTCAGGCTGTGCCACTGTATGAATTTACAGAAATAAGTACGGGGAACTCTGGTTGGGCTGGATTCCTCCAAAGGATAACAACAGTGTAGCATACAAGGACAGGTGACAGTCAGATTCTGCAATATATTTGAGACAATAAATCTATTCTGCTCTACATAATCTCCAGAGCCCCAAGTACAAGGTGCCTTGCAGTCAGCATTTTCCATGTGCCCCTGAAAGACTTGGAACAAGAATGTGAAACGTGCCTTAACAGTTTCAGTGCTTGTTCTCAGAAGTGGTAGCATTTTGGTGGCATGGGATCCCATCCCATATATTTTTTTTTCCTCAGCCTTTGGTATCTTTTATAGTGAAAGCACTTTGCACATTTTGAGTTACTCTAGCAGTGACTGCTTTCACTGCTAGAGTGAAAGTGTGAAAATTTCTTTTTATTTCTACCACTTGCTAATCCTGTTTTGGCTGGTGCAGCCCCTGCAAAGAGCTCTCTCCATGGGATGTGTTACTCAGAAATGATCCGTACTATTGCTGAGATTTGGGGAGTGCTTTGATCTGTTTTATGATCTGCTCCACTTGCAAAGCAAACTTGTTTACTGTTTGCCCATTTGGTGGAAAGGGGGGGAAAAAAATTTGCATTCTTTATTTCATCCCTTTGCTTGACAGGGAGAATTTTGCCTTTACATATTTCCCAGGTTTTTAAAAGGTGGGGTTTCTGGGTACAGGTATAGGGGGCAGGTAGCACATCCTTTTACTGAGGATGAACGTGGATATGGGAGGTAGGGATAACAAATTCCCTGTGGACCCCCAGGGAAAGGGAGACTGTTTTATAAAAGGCAGATGGTACAGATGGGAAAGGATGGGAAGAGGATTTTGGTGGGAAGCAAAGGAAGGGTCAGGGTTTGAGGTGAAGGTGAGGAGAGAGAGCTGGGAAAAGGGCATGTGGGTAGAGGAAGAGACTGGCTTACCCCAGCTAGTTGGGATGGCTTGAGGAAAGAGAATGAATCAAAGTATCATAGACAGAGATCAAACAAGAGGAGACAAGGCATGTGAGCCCGTGCCACTTCAAATGTGTTTTCTCTCCGTTAGCCTGAAAGGAAATCCCTAATCCCTCTTTCATTCTCTGGAGCCAAATGCCTGTTACAGCTTTCATTTGATAATTTGGGAATAGTATCACCTCGGTGGTGTGGTGAAAACAGTGCCTTCATGTGACAGAATAAATGTTTTATTACAAAAAAAAAGTAATACACACAGGAGGTGGTGACTGAGTGATGGACAGACTTGCAGATTCATTTCTGGGGTCTTTTTTATTCATAATTTCAGCTGGGGGAGATGCCAAGGACCACAGCACTTTTTTCCATAAGAAGTGTTAGAAATTTAACTTAAAAGATGCTCTAGATGTAAGAAAGGTTAAACACTTTTAGAATATCTAAATATCTCTTATCTTCATGGTACAGTAATTTTCTATCAAGTCCTGTGCTTGAAGACAGAGGAACAAATTGTATTGTTTCTGCTTTTGTTTTGATGGACTGATTTCTGCCTGGTAACTCTTCCATATGGCTTCTTACTTTTACTACTTTTTCCATATTAATAACATCCTTGCCTTCCTGACATATATTTCTTATGAGAGCTATCAATTCCTCTTACCCTCATCAGTGAAGGAGTCTGGCAAACATATTTATGCACTGGATCAGATGCCAGTTCTCCAGAGCAAAATGAAACTAAAGTTACCACAGCTGGTGTCCAAATCTGCTGACGCTGCATTCCCTTGGGAACAAACTGATTTACTCAGTCTCTGCAGAGCAAGTGAAGCAGAGAGGTGAGCCCAGGTCAGGAAATGGGCAGGGCAGGACCAAAGCATGATGCTGTGTGGTAGGGAGAGAAAAAAAGGATTTAAATCAGAGCACAATCTCACGAGGCACGAGGGAAAATAGGATTCCTCACTTCCCCTTTGGAGCTAGCAGGTGAAATGTGCCCAAGGGCAAAGACGATCACTCCAAGACACATTTGGATTTTAGATTACTCTTACACTTTGTTAATAGTCCAGGCTCTTCCTAGCACTGAATTGTGAAATCTTTGTAGACATAATTCCAATAGGCTTCCTTTGCAGTACAGCAATTACGGTGATTGATATGGACAAATGTGATCTTGAAACAGCAATAACGAGACAATATAGCTCAATACAGAAGCAAATGCATTTTGAAAATCAATTTTTGAGATGAAAATTGCAAGAAAAATCATGCAAGTGTGCGCTTGACTCCCTCAGTCTTGCCTGGCTTTTGTCCTGCAAAACTTTTAGCAGTGACCTCAACCACACTGATGTGGATTATTACTCCCTCAGAAGGCTGTGCTGTGACAAATGAGCTTACCTGCTTATACCAAAAGGCTGCAAATTAAGGTATATTTTGCAGCATAGAATCTTTTCAGAGGAAGAGAAAATGTTCTGGAACATGCTTAGCAGTATCAAAGAGGAAAATGTGAATCCATTACAGCTCACACATAAAAACTCACTAAAAATTTGTCCAAGTGGAAGAGTAGAGAGCAGATACTTTATAGAAAAGTGAAATGGGCAGAGTCAGCTTGAGCTGTGGGTCTGACCTAACAAACAACTTTACAAATGCACCTCAGTGTTCACTTGGCGCTCCAAACAAAATAATGTGACCGGTGGTTTGCAAATCCTTGTGTGCAGGGAACTGATCTGGGGCAATATTCTCATTTATCACCAGCTTCCTTCCAAACTTGACTACCTCTGAGGGCTGGCTAAGCTCAGCCTGCCTTTCCTGCAGCTCGGAGTTACACGAGAAGGAACGCGGCGCTTTTTCAGCGGTATTTGCGCAAGATGAAGTCATGGTTACGGGCTGGGTGAAAATGCCAAGCTCTTCCCTTTTCCTGGGGTTTCTGACAGCTCATGCTGTACAGGCTGCACTCCCCTCTGCTGGAGGGAAGCTCGGTGGGCGACATTCCTTGGGCAGCCCGTGGAAGACAGAATCCCTGCTCTTTCTCCAGCCTGGGAGGTTTTCCTTCCACTGCGGGGTGGAAGGGTCAGTGGGAGGTGAAAGATGCTGTGGCAATGCAGGGGGATGGTTTAATGGCTGTGTTTCCTTTGTCTTATCATTGTGAAGGTTTTTCTCTCTCAAATGCCACATTTAACCTGATGCTTTGTCATGCTGCTGTCTCTGAGCACAAACATACATCTTCCCTGAGCTAGCTGGAGTATTTCCCAGATCTGTGCCTTTTTGGTAAACTTGCTAGATTTCTCTTGCTAGTATGGATGATTCTAATATTTTTATCCAAATGATGGAACAAAGATTTTAAATGTTTTCCATCTCCTCATGTGTCTGGAGCTGCAGTGCTGCAGGATTGGAACTAGCATGGGTCAGTGATAGAAAAGGTGTACACAGGAAATAGGAACACTTTTAAAATTCTAAATTCTCAAGAAACTCGTGTGTGCATCAGAAAGGAAAAGCAATGCAACGTAGGCCACCAAAATTTACCCTTTTACCAAAGCTCTGCCTCTTCCCCCTGGGATAAAAAGGGAAAGTCACTCTGGGACCAGCGTATTTGGGATTTGTAATTGGAAACTGAGTCAGGTGAATGTGGCCTTAATTGATCAGGTTTCTTGCTGTTGTGTGAACAGCTCTAATAATTGATTTTATTTGAATACTGATGTTTCTCATTAATGTTGTGCCAAGCTCAGCAAAGCAAACTGTGCTGGAATCTGTTGTCCTTGGATCACCCCTCTGAGTTCAGGTGTTGGAAAGGACAGACACAACCAACAGGAAAATGCTGTTTCTTCGCCAAAGTGTTGAGTTGTAGCCTGGCACTGAGAACTCCTGGAAATTTCCTTAGTGAACAGTAAAACTATGTGGCATTGTAATAATTACTATGGGGTTAGTAATTATTAGTAATTAATTTCTTTAACCTATGTCTTTGTGCTAGTGTTGGAAACTCACCTGACACATATAGAATTATCTTGGAATATTGCCATTGTTGCACTGTAAACTGAACTGGACACTTTTTCCTTAATATCCATTTTGATAATCGTAAATAATCCTAGAAATTGAGAAATGGGAGCATTATGTGACTAATTACAAATGAATCAGCACATTTTACAGGGTCAGTGACTTTCAGGCTGGGATTTAACTGCCTGTTCTGCTTAGTTGCACTGCATTAGTGAGGAATGGCCTGAGAAACTCCTGTATTCAAACAAATCAAGGGGGAAAAGCAGGAAGAGGAAAAAAAACCAGTAACCATTGGACTGGACAAGGGCATGATCAATCAATCTGGTTTGGAGTTTCCCTGCTTTGAGCAGAGAGTTGGACTTGGTACTCTTGAGGCTGAGTTACCCAATGATTCTGCAAATTTTCATAAATGGTTTCCCAAGTTGGGGTCAGAGCTGTGCAGGATCCATGGTTGGTATGAAGACAGCAGTATTCCTCCTTCCAAATGATCCACAGATCTTGCAAATAAAGGGCAGCAAACCTTATTCACCTGATATCACCAGAACTAAATTGATAATGGAGTTGTCAAAGCTAAGCTAAAATATGTCCAAAGAAAAAACTAATTTTTGGAATTTCTGACATTGGAAACAAAATGTAGCCAGAAACTTCCACATAAAGTTTGACTTGGGCATCAAAAATGTTCCTTTGTAAACAGCCCACAATACATGGTAATAGTTCTCAATAGCTGTTGGAGGTTGCACAGGGATTCTGTAAGATGCCTGGGAGCAGATCTCAGGTAATATGTGCCACACAAAATGTGGCTTTACAACTCTTTCAGTCTTTTTCCTGCTAAATCCTCCCAAAGCCCACACAGGTTCTGAAGGCTGTCTACAGAGGCTGAGCTAAATTGTAGTTTTTGATGGCACTGATGTCTTCAGGAACTTTGATGGACTTACCCGAGCAGGTGAGATATTTCATCAGCACACTGGAGCACCTTGGCTTTGTTTAATTTACTTCTTAGGACTTTTCATCTTATTTTTACAGGGAAGATATAAGATTATGATCCCTACACACAATGCAGTCTTCGAAGGGCCACATGGCACCAAAAGACAGAGGATGTGCTCCAAGGATTTGAAGCAGTGAGTATTCACTGTCCACAGGGCTCTGCAGAAAGTAGTAAGAGGCCACTTGCTCCTCAGAAGAGCATTTGGAGGTAGAGGGCAAAGCCATGAGAACACAGCCTGGCTGAATAGATTCCCTGGCCTAAGGATATCTTTATACCAGTTTAACAATCAAGATGTGTAAATTCATTTTTTAAGGCAGAGCATACCCAGGAACACCAGCAGTTCTTTCTAAATGTGCTCGGGGAAAGGCCACCAGTGCCTTTGGGGTGGGTCATGTATTTCAAACAGCTTCAGCCCAGTCAAAATGTGGTGTCTGGGTGACTAAAAGAGGTATGGCCTGGTCAGCTGTGCAAGGCTGGAAATGCCCTGTGTGGGATGTAGAAGTGAAAGAAGAACCCTGCCCAGGCGACCACGCTGTGCAAAGAGTGAGAGAGCAGCAGCCTCCAAACATGAGGGAACAATTCCTCAAATCCTTCACACTTTGTTTCCTCCACTGAATACCAGTCACCCCTATTTTCCTCTGGGGCTTCTCTGCTCATTTCAGGGAGTCACAGAGAAGTCCCACTAAATGAACAAAAGCACAACTTTTTCAAAACAGTTAATCCCAAATAAAGGCAGATTTTAAGACTTGCTGCATGAAATGGAGCACTTCCCTAATTTTCTTGAAAATTGGAGCTTGTTCCCCATAAAGAAAAAGAGACTTTCAAATGACTGAATAATCTGAATTGGTTTATATAATTCCTCCTGTGATTTCAAAGGCTCAAAGTAGGCTTGGGTTGTGGATTTTTTTTTTTTTTTTCACACTTGAGAAGTATTCTGGAAATACTTTACCTTCTAAGTATCAGTCTTACCTTTTTTATGGCATTTTGCAGAGCATTTACACATACCCTTTTCCGTCTCTGATGTACACATCACACCTTTTCCCAGAGCAGGAATCTGGGATGCTTTCCTGCCTTTCCTCTGCTGTCTTCTTCAAGGGGTTCTGCTGGGACTTGCAAACTCAAAACAATGACATTTTCTGTCCTCAAATTCCTGTTTTCCTGCAGCTGATATAAGATATAAAATTCTTGAATTTTGCCTAGGATCACTCAAGCGCTTCCTAAAATAAAAATCTTGAAAGATTTTTGAAAGCCTTCCCTCCTGTGCCAGAAGCTGCCTGTATCAAGTCATCAGGTCTAGAAGAGAGCCTCAGATGTTGTGCCAAGACATGAAAATGTGTCACCATCTGCAATATCTGCACTTCAAGCTCAGTATCTGTAGCTCAGAAAGAGCTGGTGCTGGTGTGGCAATAAGTTATCTGCTGGTGCCTGCACGATCCTTTGCTCCTGAGCCTTGCTCCTGATACTGCCTTGCAAAGGGTTACTTTGAACAAGGTGGTAAATTGAATTAATCCTGTGAGGAAACCACATTTTGAGTGACCATTCACTTATTAAAGCAGAGCCAGTGTTTAACGTTTCTTCAACACAGCATTAGAGGGAAGTGAATGAATTATTGAATGAACTATCTTCAAAAGTTCCCCAAGGCTTATATCATCTTGCACTTACCAAAAGCATGATGCCTGCTGTGCTCAGATAATCCATTTACAAAGCTTTTAAATTTATTTAAGGGTGAGCTTTGTAGGTTTCCTATTTCCAATTAAACAAAGCGCTGGCTTCTTTTAGAGAAGCCTTTAAGAAGCACAAAATCTCATTGTTTAAAATAATTTTGCAAACTTGCTCCCAGTTCCCAACAGGCCTCTCTAGTCTTTGAACTAATTTTTTTTTTTTTCCCTTTAGTGTCATTTTGAATTAAGGAGGTTTATCTTGAGTTTGCCATCTCTGATTTCCTGATGGAATTCAGGGTGTAGTAGTCTCCTCTGCCTCTTCCCTGACTGCTAAAATGCAGCTTGCAATGTTTTTCTGTTCTTGTGAGTGTTGCCTTCTCCAGGAGGTTTTATTCTTTTCCTGCAGCTGTTTAATTTCAGACTTGTTTTGAGAAAGGTCAGCCCCAAAACCTGACAACAAGGTTTAGATCAAAGTCCCCAGTTATGGAACCAAACACTCTGCATGTGCAGTTTTAGGGTCTGATCTTTGAGACAAGATGTTGCTCCTTGGTGAAATTTGGAGCCAGTTCTGTGACAGTGAATGAAAAATGTTAGTGGTTTCATTAATATCAGTGTAAAACATACAGAAAACTTACTGCTTGATACTGGATTTTTGTTTAAATGGATATGTTTCAAACATTGCAAAGTAATACCTTTTTGGATTGATTCAGGCCTTTCCTCCCTCTTTGCCTTGTTCTCACAGAATGAGCTGTAAACATTTGAAAGCACAAAATTCAAACTGCTTTGCCAGAAAGGTTGAAAATGTGGTCCTGGAAGCAGCAATCTACAGCAGCTGCGGTGCTGTGCAATGGGAACTTTTGCCTTAGTGATAGTTCCAGGAAGAACTTTTTTCCCTGTGCAGTGCCCAAGCACTGGGACAGATTGCCCAGAGAGGTGGTGGACTCTCCCTCCCTGGGATATTCCAGAACCATCTGGACACAATCCTGTGCTGTGTGCTCTGGGATGGCCCTGCTTGAGTAGGGAGGTTGGAGCAGATGACCCAGGATGGTCTCTTCCAGCCTGACCCATCCTGGGAATTTTTTACTCTGTAATGTCCCAGTGTTTTTTTCCAGGAGGAGCAGCAGGACAACAAAAATGTCCTCTTATAGCACAGTGATCAGCATTGATACTGGAGCATGTAAAACAACACAAAGGGTAAAAATTATCAAAATTATCTCAGTTCCTAAGGGCTATGACTAAATGACTGCATAACTAACAAATAATTTTTCAACCTAAATTAAATAATAAATCCCACCACATGAAAGCTTATTTTTTCTGCTAGATATATTTTGCAGTCACTCCAGTTCTTGCTATGGTCCATCAAGTCACTAAGACATCCAATACAAAGAGCTAAGAGTAATTTGCCTTGATTTAGGGTTTTCATCTACTGCACAAGCTGGGAAATTAATTGGAATGGGTGTTCACACTTCAGGGAAAGCAGATCTGAGCTGACTGAGACACATAATGACAACTTCTAATTTGTACAGGGCAGCCTTCAGATGATTATGGCTTTTGGTTCCTTGAGTGAGCAGCCCAATCTCATTTTCATAGCCTCTATTTAATATTTTGCTTCTGGGATGAGTGGAGAAATAGGGGGGAAAAAAGGGTTCTTTATACACATGCACTTTTCAGTGCTTTTGGGTACTGTTGTAATTTAATTCCTAAAGGAATAGAATTAATGAGTCCTGAAGGTGAACAGGATCAGACACGTCTATGTTCCCATCTATGGGAAAGGCTCCAACAGCCAGGATGTTAATTCTGGAAACATCCACCATAGTGTGATGGATCCTCAGCTCTCCTCAGACTCTGATTCTGCTTGTGGACACACAGGTTTGCCAGTCTTGCAGATGATGTCATCGAGCACTTCTTGAAACTTTGGGAGTGTTGGCATCACAGTCACCAAAGGTCCCGAGGTAAAAGTGCAAGGAGAAGGGATCTCCACAGGGCTGGTGATAAAGCTGATTTTCTCATCAGGAAATGGTGAGTCTTCCTGATGACTCGGTGTCTGTACCTTCAGAGGAAGGAGGTGGAAAGCAGTGCACGGTAGATATTATAGGCAAAAATTAATCAAGCCAATTTTATGATTAATAAAAATATGGAAATTTATTTCGCAATCGAGGATACGGTCGCGACAGCCACAATCGAAAGGAAATGATACAGCGCCAGCCCCGGGACCGGCGCCGGGTGAACATTCAGTCCGAACTCTTTCGCTTCAAACTCCCTCTGTTCACGAAGTCTGGCTCTGCTCGGGCAGTTTTTATATAGTTTTTCATGCCCAAGGCAGAGTTCTTCCCAATTCTTTTCACGGGCACACACATTCACGTGGTGTTCTTTCTCCATGTGAGGCTGGACAAAGCAGTTTTGGAATGGCGATGAGCGTTGATCAGGGGTGACTGGAACTCAATATTGAGATGTAAGTTTTTACTGGAACTGGGCATTTGGATGTATGTCCTGATGAGAACTTGGTTTTCAGATTCATGTTCCTGATGGCTCTGGTACATATTATCAGGTATTCATGGCTTGGAATTTTCCTTGACGACTCCTTGGAAATAGCCCATCTCCATCGGGGGCAACATCTTTCACGTGTTAATTTGGTCCTTCCCTGGGGGTTTTGCATTCCGTGTGAGGTATTTCCCCCCTCTCTGTCCCCGTTTGGATTTAAAACCTATAACTTTATTTTTACATGCACACAACCGATATCATAACACATGTACGTCTTTTTATACACATGAATTCTTATATATATTTCATAAGTGCACGGATTATTCCCCTTTACATATCACAGTAGATCATGCGGATGCCTTTGGATATGTGAAAAACCCGATCAGGGTTTTCTCACATCAGGTTCCTGAGTGGGTACAGCTGGAACTGGAAGCCCTGTTCAAGCAGAAAAACCTGCTGAGGGAGGTATAAAACATCCCAATTTGTTATACTCTGAGTGGAGAAGCCACTCAAATTGCCTTCCTCTTGGGATTCAGGAGGTCTTGGTTTAAAATGAAGTCATAGTACAATCTGTCCAAAACAAGTCTCAATGTTTTATTACCAACTTTTGGCTCTCATTTAGCTTTCAGACATTAGAGTTTGGCTTTGGTTGAAAACTCAATGTGTTTAGCTAAAAAACAGACTTTTTTTTTTTTGCTTCAAAAGACCACTTAACTGAAACCCCAATTTTTCAGTGCAAATCACTTAATGCTTGACTGTGCCAAGGCAGGCACTTCTGATGTCCCACTATGCCTGTTTCATTTGTGACCCACAGAGGACTGAATATCTTCTGAGTCATCCACATCTACTCCCTGAGCCTTGCAAATCCAACCAGAAGCACCCACGGACGCTCTGCAAATAAAACACGGACTCATTCCAAAGACCAAAGACTTTCTGCAGACTCCCTGACAGGTTTTGGCTAGTGAGGAATGTTAGTTGGAAGCTGAGCCACCACTGTTGCTCGAGACGTGTTTGTACCATCTATTGTGGAAGATTTTTGAGCTGTAATTTGAAAGTGTAAGGAAAGCAGTGCTAAAGGTGAAGCAGGGACGGCAAAACTCTCCTGGCAAACATTCCAAAAGTGCCAATTAATCTTAGCAGTGGTGGGGATGAGGTAGGAACCTTGAGTGCTCACAAATCACCTGGTAACTCACCAGCTTCATGGTACTCAGGAATGGAACATCCACATCCCAGTAGGAGCAATGAGTGCAGGGAGGGTCTGTTGATCCACGGGCATTTCTCAGGATTATCATTGTGGGCATTGTCTGGAATATGAGGGTGATTTGTGGTTGCAGGTTCTCTGTTAAAGCTGGGGTTGTCAGAGGGTGAGGCACAGCAAGGTGAATGTGAAACCAGGCGTCTGGCTCCATGTGTTTTTTCCAGTCCAGCACCACTTTTTCCCTCCATCGTGTTTTGGATCTGCTCTTCTCCACCTCCATGTGCATCCCTGTGGTCTTTCTTGTCACTGGTCTGACTGAGGTCCTGTCTTGCTAGTTTGATCTGTCCTTGATATGCCAGAGGATATGCAAAATTGTCAGAGTTAAACCTGAGGGGGAATTTCCCATCGAGTGATGGGATCCGAGTAATGCAGGAGAGAGAATTGCTGGTCTCAGGTGGGAGCTGGGCTCCACACCTTCGTCCATCAGTCTGTCCTCACCTCTGGCTGCAACTTGCTGCTGCAATAGCAAAGTCCATCAGAGGAGAAGCCCAAGCTCTCTCTCTTCAGACAGAAACACTCAGATGATCTCAGATCTGCTCCCAACAGCTACCACAGCCAGTCTGTGGAGCCACACAGCACAAACGAGATCCTGTGGTGACTCTGTTTGCTCTGATGGAGAACTTTTCCAGAGCTGTCAGTGCTAAAGGAAGCAGGGTAATGAACATATCTGTGCTGAGTGAGGCTGTTTTGAATTAACTTTCTTTTTCTTTCCCCGAGGCAAGGTCACACGAAGGTATTGGAAAATTTCAAGGCAAAGAAACTCAACACCTTAAACTTTGTATAAAATAGAGTTTTAGATATATGAAACCCTGGGATATTTGGCAGTCGAAGGTTTTAAGTGTTTTCTCAGAAAATCTAAAGGTTTTAATTCTGGCAAAATTATGTCAACACGCTGTCAGTTGCCTCTTGGTAAGTAATTACAGAGAGCAATAAATGTTTTTGAACTCTGAAACGTGGGCTACATCAAGGGCAGAAGGATGAAGCACTGAAGTTGTTAAGGCAATCCATCTCCTGGCTTGGAAAGACATAAACCTGGAAGATATTTCAGCTGCCAGGTCACATATTAGCACAGAGCCTTGGAGCAGCTCTAAGCTTTGTGCAAATAGCTTGTCCCCATATTGTGAAGCTCAGGTGGCTTGGCCAAAGTCTTGGAAGGGACACAACATTTGTGACACTGAGATCTGTCCTCTTGAAGCCCCTCTGCACCTCTCCTGCCAGGGTGAGTGGATTGGAAACTTACAGATGAGAGAGTTCTTGAGAAGACAGAGTGGACCTCTTAACTAAAACATCTGCGTAAATGTGGTAAAAGTATAGCTCTGAGGTCATGAATATTAACTTTGAATTAGATGGAAGTCAATGCATTCCACGAGGTGTGATGGAGAGGACAACACTGTACAGAGAATGGATTTCGAGAAGTACTCTAATCACATTTAACTTACAGTTTTTACTTTTATATAGTATTAAACCATTTTTTCCATGACATACAGAAAGTTCAAGAAACTTGAACAGGGATGATTGGTCTTTCTAAATACCATTTTACATTTTTAGTACAGTTTTTGGTGGGTGGAAGCAAGAGGACATAATGACTTTTTTCCTTCCTGTTCACCTGCAAGTTCACAGCTCTCAAATCCGTTTGCCAAATTCAATGAGATCTGACCAAAGGGAAGAGATTTCAAAGCTGTCAGCTTGAATTATATCCCAGTTACCTCATAGCTGCTACACTACTTTCTGTTTGCTTAATGAAAATTGGCATTTACATAGAGGTAATAGCTCCTTTTGGGCTCACACTCAGTCGAAAAAAGGCTCAGAGCAGTGCTTACTCCTCCCACTTAATCTGAGTTGTCTGTCCTACAGAAGCTATTCAGAACATTTTTTAAATGAATATAAAGTGTTCTCGGCATTGAAAATTTCTAAATTATCTTTTGTAATTGACTGCTCTTAATCATAGATGGGACTGTTCCACCCTGGTGGTGTGAGAAGGAAGAAAGGCCTTTTTTTGGCTGAATGCTGATTTCCTTCCCAGAGCTGGATTTATTGTGTGTACTGTCAGAAATGTAAGCTAGAGAAACAGGCACACAAGAAAACAGTGAGCAAAGGAGGAACAGAAAACAATGTTGCCAAGGCAACTTTCTCTTGGTTTCCAGAGATACTTTAAAAAAAAAAAATCCTGAAAACATTAGTCATACTTTTTTTTTTTAATGCATTATTTTTATCTATTAATTTGGAGTTTGCTTTGCCAGAGCATGGAAGGCATGGAGGTAGAAGACAACCTCTCCAGGAGAAGAGTTGGTTTCTTGGTGAGCTCTCAGGGCTGAGCTTGCAGCCAGCCAGGACTGCAGCATCCTGATGTGCCCACAAGGAATGTGCATGTTGCCATGCACCAGGAGGTGCTGCTCCATTATGCCCCCAGTCAGAAAGGCACCTGGGTTCTGGGAAGTGTAACTGAGATATAATTTAAATTTTTAACTGTGAAGGAGAGGATGGTGGAGATGATGCCCTGTCCCTCCAGGCACTGGGAGCCCCCACCTGTGTGGAACTAAGCTGGTCCCTGAGGAGGGCACAGCGTGTCCTGCAGACCCCATCCATGGAGAGGGTCCATCAGCTCAGCCATTTGAGCTATCACACAATTTCCTGACAGGAGAATGACTCCACTCATCACCTGCTCTCAAACAGAACCCATGTTGCCACGAGAACTTTTAGGTAAGGGCAAGTCCACCCAGCTGCAGAGCAGCAAGCTCTTCCATTGTCCTGGGGCTGAGAGCCAGGCACAGCACATCCAGGGCACGTGGGAATGCCATCTGGGAAGGGCCCTTCCATCATAGAGTCTCCAGGGAGACTCTGCAAACCAGAAATGTGAGCTGTTCATGCTGAAAGCAGCCCAGAATGTTCCACTTGCAGACATCTTTGCACTCTGGTGTTGCAAGAGGAGCTGTGGCACTTTCTGTAGCAGCACAGTGGCTGCAATAAACCTTCACCAGTTATTTATTTATTTATTGTTCTCTCAGATACTTCATCTAAAACAAAGTAACTCCAGCCTACCCCACAAGCAGTGCAAGTTTTGTGATGAAAATATTTGTCTTACCCTAGCATGGTTAAGTGCAATTAGGAAATCACTAGTGCTCCTTCTAGTGCTGTGTGAAATGTTTTTTTTTTCCCCAAAATGGAAGATTTTAAAGCCATAAGAAAGGGAAAACTGGAAAATAGAAAATTGAAATTATACTTTCATCGGTATAATAAGGGTTTTTTTGCTTTGATAGCAAGTGATTTCTTTACTGGAAACAATTAGCTTGAAGGAAAAATACAGAAAAAAATTGTTGTGACTGAACAGACACATTTAATCTTGAAAATGCAGAGAAGGGAGCTTGGCATTTATCTGAATTATGTAACCAATCCTTCAGTGGAACTGACAAGATTTTCAGGAGCACGTCAATCCCCAAATTCCTTGTAAATCCTCGTACCGTGCGCAGGGCCAGTGAAATTTTCCAAGCCCCTGAAGGTGATGTGGGCACCCAGCATCTCTCTGCTCTGACCTGTAGATGTTTTGAGGAGTTTGCAGTGACAGAAAGCCAGGCTGTGGCTGATGGGAGCAAATCAGGATATTGCAGGAGCTGCAGTCAGGATATTGCAACAGGGGCTGTGCTCTCTCCTCTCGCTGGCTCCTTCCACCTGGAATGCAGAGCTGGTTGTTTCCCAAGCCCACTGGAAACACAGGAGTGTGGAGCCAAACTAGCTGTGAGCTCTGAAGTTTTGTGTCCAAATTTTGACCATCCCCTTCCTAACAGCAGCCTGGCACAGCCAGGAAGAGATGCTGAAAACATTTGGGAGATTTGCTTTAGTGATGGAGACCATCCCCAGCCTAAACTGTATGTCTGTGGGAGCAGCAGGAACTGAAGGCAATCACTGCAAGAGGCTTCAGAGTAGAAAAGGCAGACAAGACTGATGCACAGAATAGCAACTGGAATTATTTGTGAAATGAAAGGAAGAATAGGTCACAAATTGGCCTCTTGCTCACAGCATTTCTGAAATAAAAATTGAAGTAGTCCTTGCAAAGCCCTGGTGATTCAGGGTTGCCAGCTGCCCAAAGCTTGCTTTGGAGTGGTGGTGGGCTTAGGTTTTCTTTCCTGCTGGGAAGAAGTGTGGCTGTGTCACCCGAACAGTGCAAGGTTGAATTTCCTGCTCTGTAATGGATGCTGTGAATTCAAGACCTCTGTGTGGCCTCAGGAGCTGCTCTTAATGGTGTTAGCACAGAAAACACTTGCAAAAACCAGATGAATTGAGACACAATAACTCCCAGCCATACCCTTCAGCTTTTTTTTTTACAAAGCTTTGGAACACACGTGATGTTGAGACAACAGTAGGAATAAAATGTTCAACCTGCCTTGAACCAGAAGCAGCCTGTGCATTTTTCTGTAGGTTTTGGAGTGGAGGGCTTCAGAAATAATGTTACTGGCCAATTAGTCCCTTTGAGGGCAGACAGATTCCTTCTGCAGCAGTGAATCTGCCTTGTTTGTTTGCTGGACTAATTTATTTGCTAAATGATCTGGGTAAGTCCTTTGTGAGTGGGTGTTCAGCCAGCAACTTGAATCCTGGCTGTTGGTTACCTGAGATGTGTGACATTATCCTTGCCCACTGCCTGGAGGGTGGCAAAGAGGACAAACAGTGAGGTGTGTCCCAGGTAAACAACTCTGACTGGAAGCCAGACACACGGACGTTTATTGTGGTCCACAGGATAGGCTGTGGCTCAGGTGAGGTCAGACCAAGTATTCTCATCCATAAAAGTCATCCAGGAGTGAGTATTACAGTTAATCTCTTTATTTATACATTGAAGTTTGATCTCCTGAAGTCCAGGGTAGCAACTCTGATGGCATTTTTTTTTTTTCTCATTAGAGTGAGGATTTTCAGCTTAATAATTTTTTATCATTATGGCCAAGACAGCCACCAACCATCACATCCCCCATGAGTCCTTCTCTATTCACAAGAAGTAAATCTAGGGGTCATCTTTCCTAGCTGGCTCACTGAGTGCTTGTGAAATTATCAAACAAACTTCAAGGTTTTCCAAGACCTGTTCATCACAGCAGCATGGTATTCCCAGGTGGTGTCTGGCAAGTTGATCCAGGAATTTCTCCTAATTGCCTGTGGAATAACTAATCAGTGAGTTAACCTGTCCTGGCTGGGGTATTGGTGGTAGATACCCACTACATTTCCTTTGTTTTCCACCCCCGTAATCCTCTTTATCACCTCATCACTAATTTTAAGGCCTGTGCAATCAAACCTCTCCCTTATACAGTGACACCTCCAGCTTGCCTGTCCCTGCTGAACAGCCCTCCACCCCAACACTCCAACTGTGGCTCTCATCCCACCCAGTCTCACTAACACCAATTCTACTCTGGGAAGAATCATGCCATATCTACTCTGGGAACTGACCAATGCCCTCAGTTCCTCCTGTTTTTTTTTCCTCACACTGTATGTTTTGATGTACCAGAATTTCACATAGACCCCCGTGCTCCTGTGAGCAGTGCAAATGTGCCCACTGACATTTCCCCCCATGCCAGCTCTTGGTTTGCCTACTGCTGGCATTCCCTTCCCGCATGGATTCTAGTTTCCAGCTCTCTTGATCAGGCCCCCCACCTTATGTCCCAAATGTGTTTTCCCCATCAGGACAGATGATAAATCAGGCCTCAGCACACCTTGTGACTCCAAGACTCTTCCATGGCTTAAAAGCCCAAAGTTTTGGGAGACTCACCAGCCCCAGAGTCAGGTATCGACATGCTGAGGTGAAACATCACCTGTTTCTTCCAAAGTCTCCCCCCATCACTGTGAGGATTGAGGTAAACACAACGTGGTTTGGGGACATATTCAGTGCTTGAAGTTTCCCAACACATCTTCTCAGTTCTGTTACTTTGGACAAAGTCTCTTGGGTTAGTCATAATGCTGAACCAAGGCTTGTCCAAGTAGGAGGCTTGTCCACATGGGAAGAGGTTTTTCCTCACCTTGAGGACCACTGGGCTAACTTGTAGGGGCCTTCAGGAGAGGCTGCCCAGCCTGAGGACACTGCAGGCTGAACAGAGGGGAACTGGAGGAAAAGTGAGGAAGCAATGGGGTCCAAGTGCCGAGCAAAGCCTGGAGAATAGATCTCCAAAGTCTGACTTTTAACACCACAGTTGCTGCTTCCTCAGCTGGCTCAGGGGATGCAGTATGGGGAGCTTTGCTCTGTGCTTCCACATCTTCCCCACCCTCCACCCTGGTGCTGCTTCTGTTTGTGCTGTGCCAAGAATGCAAAATTTATCCTGGAGCAGAAAGTCTTGTCCAGGTCAACTTTGGCAGTTTATGTTCCTGCTGCCCTGGGAGTAGGGATTCTATAGGGTGCTTTCAAAAAATGCTGTGAAGTAGAAAACTGCTGGACAAGAAGCAAGAAAATAAACTTTCTCTGTGCAGTTTCAGGGCTCAGATGGTGTTTGCTCTTATAGCCCTTTCTACAAAATTCCCAACTGTAATACTTTAGGAAAATGAAATCAGACTATTCTCAGGCTCGGGGCATCTTCCTTAAATACAGAGCAAATCCCAGATCAGCTTTGGTCCCAGCAGTGAAAGTCTGGAGTGGTGAGAGGATGAGCACCAGAGTGGTCCTGAATGGTCAGACAGGAAAACTTCCTTAACAACAGTGATACAGATTTAGCCAAACTGGCAAGGTAGAGCCAAGTCTCAGCTCTGAGCTGCTTTATGCAGGGTTTCGTTCAGCACGTCTAAAAGTCTGAAAGAGATCCTGTGTTATCTCATTTCTCTCTGGGAGATTGATGCTGAGTTTAAATTGAACTTAAGATGAAAACATCTGTTACTCTTCAGAGTAAATATGTTCTGATATTCTCCAATTGATTGAGAGGCAGACAGTTCAGGAGACAGAAACTGAAGGCATTTTGTACTGTCACTGTTTATACTTGGAGCAGGAGTAATTTGTTTCCCACTCTTATGAGTCATGGCTAGAGGTAATAAAAAATCCTTCAGAAAGTGATGATGATTGAAAATGATTTGTAGATATTTGTACCTTTCTGGCAAAAAGAAAAAAAAAAAAAAGTGAGGAAAGGATATTATAGACTGGTGGGATTGTTATGTTCTTATGAAAAATTCACATTTGCTATATTAGCTGACTGGAGCCTAAAGCCCTGCAATCTGCATTGTTATGCTAATTCATTATTTACATTGCAGTCGTGCTTGGAGATCTCAAGCACAGACTTGAGTCTTAGGTGCAGGCACATGGAAATGACAGAAGTGAAATGTCACCTCATAGCTTGTTTCACTTTCCCTGCTCCTCAGGTGAGAAGGGAGGGCCAAGGTTAGGCTGTCCCCTGACCGTCACCTTGGGTGCTCCCAGGCTTGGTTTTCTGGGAGAAAATTGTGGGTTCCAGTGACTCCTCTGAGGGACTGGGTGCCATGGGCACTTTTTCTGCTGAAGGCAGCTTTGCTTGAGCTTTCAGTGAAGTGCTAACAACACTAACTGGGCTGATTCCCTAAACCCAGGGCTGGTGTGAATCACAGGGTACTGTCTGCTTAAGCCAGCTCAAAGCCTGTCCTTCAATGCAAAGAGAAGTGCTCTTTAATATAAAACTCAAAGCATTTTTCCTGTTGCCTTGATTTATTACATTCATTATGTCCTGTTGCCTTATCTTTATTATTGTTTGCAGACACTGTATTTCCATCTCCCTCTGTTTGTTTTCAGTCACGATCAGGTAGTTTTTGACCTTTGGAAAATCTGTGAGAGCAGAGAGGAAACCTGAATCTGTTCAGTGTGGTAGGACTGACCTTTGCCATCGTGTTTTTTGCCCTCCTAAAAGCTTTCTCTCTTTCTCCTGCCAGTTCCCCCACTTAGTGACATCTTGGACCAGAAGAATTTGTTGGCACTGTGTTATGCTGCAAATTTTATTGATATAAATATTACTAATACTTTGGATTTTTAATATGGATATTATGAATATGCCTTACATAGAAGGCTTTCCTGGGCCCTGTGACTGTGCTCATCCATACAAGGGGTGTATCCAAACCCCCTTGGCAGTGAGTGGACTCAGACTTCAGCAAGCAAAAGGAAGTCACAGTAAGAAGTAAAGCTGAAACAGGCTGGGATGAGTTTCCACACTGCTCCTTAGCAAGGCTGGCATCCCAACTGTCCCTCCAGACCGTTATTATACTTAACCAAAATGCTCCCAAATATAGCTTGGTTTGGTTTCAGTTCCAGTTTCCCCTCACAGTTTGCAAACTCGAATATTGCATGTGGGTGCCAGCTCAGCCACAGTGCTTAGCAGGCCTGGGAAGATTTTCAAGTGCAGAGATGTAAATCCATAACTAAATGTGTGTAACGATATCCCTGGCTTCTGTCTTGGTTTGAAAAGGCAGGTGTCTGCTTAAGGAAGGTAAGAGCCTTCCCTGAAATGGAAAATGTAAACTCCCTCCCTCCAAATTATTATAATTTTGAAATTAAAAGGCTCTCAGGCAAAGATATGGGAATAGGAATAATGGTTCTTTACTAGGAAAACTTAAAATACAAATGCAATAGTACAAAAAAAAAAAACAAAACAAAACAAACACTGACAGAGTCAGAACACTCCCTGACCCGCTGTGGCTCAGGGTGTTGGTGCAGGCCCATTCCATGGTGGCTCAGCTCTCCTGCAGTGCCAGCTGTGGCTCTGTTGGAGCAGGGATCCTGGACAAGGGTGGAGTTTTCCTCTGAAGGTCCAGTGGTGGTGTAGATGGGCCTAGTTTTCCTCTGGGAATGCAGTGGGAAAAGGCTGCTGTGGTGTTCAAAACCTCACATTATATCCAGGTAGGAATGCTTGGCTCCTCCCCCTGGGCAGAGCATGGCCCCATGGGATGATGTCATTGTATCAGCCATGCAGTGACACTCAGTGGCCCATGAACAGAAGAGAATTAATAATTAATGGCCGATTGACAGAAGATATCTCCCAGAGGGAGGATTGGTTGTGGAAGAAATAAAGAAAAATTGCCCAATTAACGGAGGATAACTGCCCCATCTCTAACAGATGAGAATAGAATACACACCCCCATTTCCAACCTCAAACACTTCAAATGTGTATCAGAACTCACAAAAACCCCCTGCCATCTCCTCCAAAATGTGCAGCAGAGCAAGTTTCAGGACACTGGGGGTTTAGCCTTAGAAAGACCCCAGGGCAATCTCATTCTCTGCTGCTCTGGTGGAACGGGTGACCAGAGGCCCAAGGATGCTCCATCTTTGGCAGCTGCCGGGATGCTGCAGACAAAGACATGGCCTGCCTCCCCAGTGTTTGGGGAAATTGGTGCTCCAAGGAGCTGGGATGAAGGACTTTGGGTGTCTCCTCCCTGTGCCCTGGCCAGAGCAGAGCACCTTTCATGTCTGGTGAGGTGTAAGAGCATGGGCAGCTCCTTCTCAATCCCTGCAGCAAGAGCTTGCTGCTTCCAGCTGTCCCTGCTACTGCCCCACAGCTACATGGAGCAGGGGTGTGTGCAAACATTTGGGCTGTCCATGCATCATCCCTGTGCACCAGGACCTCCTTGGCTCTGGCTGTCCTGCAGTTCTCTGGGCTTTTTGTCCCGTGCCAAAGCCAGAGACTGTCCAGGTCCCTTCACATCTTCCCTGTGGATCACTGGGCTGCACACCCGAGCCATCTGCGCTCCACCAAGAGCTCTGCTCTGGCTCTGGCATCCATCTGGCATCCATCTCCTCTGCCTCCTTTCTGGTTCCCTGCTTCCTCCCTCGTTTGTGTGCAACTCATAAATCTTCCCTGTGTGTTTTGAGATCACCATCTATTTTGATCTAGTGCAGTATTAGGCCGTTGGTGAGTTTATTTTTTTAAGGCCTATCTGGTTTAATGAACCCCTCTGCCCTGCCTCACTGAAGGAGTTGCTGACAGATGGCTGGCATTTGCATTTCCATTTCAGAGCTTCCAGGCAGTTGTGCACCCAAGGGTTGGTGAGGTGCCCAGGTGACTCTGCTGTAGAGAGGTTGCTTGGTTGCACTGCTTTGGGCATCCTTGCTGTGCCATGCCTGCCAGACACTGCTCTGGCTTCTAGCAGTGTCTGATTTTGCATGGCACAGCCAGGATCGCATGGGATAATAACTGGGGCCTTCCCTCAGTGCCTCAGGAATTTAATTCTGCTCTGTGATCTGCTGGCCTTGCAATAGTTCTGGGCATCAGCCCTACCTGGTTGTCAGGGCAGTACTGTTTGTTCCTCAGCACGGATTGTGGGGCACTGTGGATTATTAAACCATTATTTGCTTGATGGACCTGCATGGGCAAAGGTCAAAAGCTCGTTTGTGTGACAGTAGATACACCTTTCAATTACTTAAAGATATAATATCTTCTGGCCCATCCATGAAAAGAAAGAGATAATGTGTGCATCCCTCCCACACTGGACCTACACATTTTGGATTTCCACAGAGGAGAAAAAGAAAAGCCAAACAAACAACTTTTTTTTTTTTTTTTTTTTTTTTTTTTTGTTTGTTTGTTTGTTTGATGCTGTGTAGAATAAGTGGTGGTGTTGTGACTGGTGCTTGCTCACTCTGATAGCCCCTGAGCTTTATGAAGAGATCCTCACTAATAGAATTCCTGTCCTGGGTTATGATACAGTGACACATACTGGTAAAGGGTTCCCTGCTACCCCAAAAGTCAGTTTGGATTCAGCCAGCCTGTTGAGGAGGAAACTATTTCATGATCTGAATGCAAGAGTTTCAACCAGGCTCCAGGGTCAAGGCACAGCCTGATTCCCAGGCTGAGGAGTAACTTTGTCCTTTTTCTTCCTGAGATACAGCATGGGATGACATGGGAGGAACTCTATGACTGAGGGTGCTTTGAGGAGGGAAGGGACACAAGGCACATAGCGTCCTTCTAAATCAGATGGTGGAGTGGATCATAACTAAACACAGGTGGGTTTTCTGATCACTCACACCAAAGCTGTTGTTAGAAAGTGTTTCACGGAGTAAAAAAAGATTTTTAATATGGTCTTTGCTTGCACAGGAAAAAAAATTCACAGCTGGGTATTTCACATGTTCTTGAATCCCTCCTGTGAATTTGCTCTATCCCCCATTTTGATACATGCTTAGCACATTTACAGGTTGATTACTTATTATTGTATTTTTTCCCCAGTTTTGCCACTGAGCCTATGGACAAGTGAACTGTGAAATGCCTGCCCTGTAAGGGCAATTATGCTGCTATGAGACTCCTCCAATCTGTTCCATTCCAGGCAAGCATCAAAATTCCTGCCCATAAAAATATCTGGTCATCAGGGCTCTCATTACAATAAATAAGCTATTAAAATGTCACATCCTAAACATATCATTCAAAGAAAAAAACAAACAAACAAACAAACAAGCAAATAAAACCTGTCCTCATTTAAATTATACACTTCCTTTCTTTCAAGGAAAACCAGTGCTTTGAAAAACAAATAGCTGTTAGCTCTCTCCTTATTTCCTCATCCATGGGCCATCACCCACCCTTCAGGAACTGTTCAGCAGAGCTGGGGATCACAAATTCACATTTACACTCCCTGTCTCTTACCATTTTGCCTGTTACTTTTTTTTAACTGCTGCCTCAGGAGACAGGACACACCTCGAGGATGTCAATGTCCTATAAAGCAAGGTGTTCAATAAGCAGAAGAACTAATTAAAACTTGTTTCCTTCGAAAGTCTGGTTCCTGTCCTGTTTCCTTTATGGGCAGGTTCTGTTCTGTCATTGATGATGCCTGTAGGTAGTGACAAATGACATCCCTGCTCATTAGCCAGCCAGCTGACAGGTTGCCAGCTGCTGCCAAGCACAGCTGTAGCAGAGAGCAAGAACATTTTCTGGACTGCATTCCCCTACCAGATGCCAGTTTTCACAAAAACTGTAGGGATATAAAATCCTGGAGACATCAGCTGCTCAGTGAGTTGATTAGTGAGTTAATATTTATTAGTGGAGGATTGGAAGATGCATGAACAATGTAATCTCTTAAACATCATGGATGTAAGGAATCAAGCCAAAAGGGAAGAGAAGCATGTGCAATCAGAAGTGATTACTTGTGCCTTTATCCCCTTCCTCTCTCTCCAGGAGATTTGATGTAACATAGTTTAAATTCCATAATCCTCTGATCAGGAATCAGAACCTAAAAGTGTTTTCACTTAGTGCACCTGCTGCAGAAAATATCTTAAATGCACACTTTGCAAGAATGTTGTCACTTTTTTACCCTCCTCTCAGCTTCTCCAAAATGCAGGTTTCACTTGTGAGTGACCTGCAGCAGCTGTTACAAAAGTTGCCTTTCTTTACAGATCGGCAAAATACATGTTCTCTGGAGGATTAGAGACTATTCTTTTTCATAGTTAACCAAAATCTAGATGAAGACTTGCACCAGTACTGCTGTGATTTAGTGTGTCATAGTTGCAGTGGCATTTAAAACTAACTACATAAAACATGCCTGCTTATTTAAAGGGTTGGATGGCAAATCCCTCACCTTGCACTGTGTTGTAATTGATTTTTTTTTGTCTTTTTTTTTGTCTTTGTGATTTTTTTTCCTCTGTGTGAGGCACTCATGGCCTCATCTGATGTCTGTTCATGGGGCACATCACATACCCCAACTCATCCACTGGATGTTCAGATACTTCATGTGGTTCACACCCAAAGCCCAGAGTCTTCCCTGAATTTGATTTCAAATTTATTTTGCAAATTGCTGCAAAATATGCCTGAAATTTGCATGTGGTCATGTCCAAGATCTTCAGAGAGCTTCATGCCAGTAGGACATGTTGATCAATACCTTGTCTTGGAGTTAGGCAAAACATTAAATCCTGAGTTAGAGTACATGATGTAGCAAGAAAGAAGCCAGCAAAGCTGAACCATGAGAAGTTCCATTTCTGGTGCCCATTCCCATGGGCTTCAGAACACATTTAGTCCTTTGTTTTCCACTGCAGAGTGTAATCTAATATCTAGGGATGTATTGAAACTCCTGGATAAGAATAAACAATGTAGTTCTCCAAATCACAAGTTTTCCCTCCTGTCTTCACAAAATCAGCTGACAACCAGGTAGGTTTGTGCAAAGATGGGAAAAAAACTTTCTAGTTAGACTCCATTTTCCTGAATAATGTCAGAACCCTCTCTCTTTCCTGAAACCATTGCAAATATCTGCTGAACTTTGGTAATTTCAAGCTTTTCTTGAAGTTCCTGAAGTGTCTTCTGCTTCAAAGCTTTTGCTTTTGGGGTCCAGGATGCAGAAAATAATTTGTCTTGTTTTGTTACAAAGACAAACAAAACATCCTCCTTTCTCTGAGCAGAATCATGTTTGAAATATGTGCTTTTTCAGTTTTATTTTGTAAACCAGTTGCACAAATGTGTACACTTGGTTGTCTTGGGGAGTGCCTTTGGGATGAATGGCTATAATAGAGGTTAAATGAGTCTAACTAACTGTGTCAGTCCCTGAAGTGTTATTAGTGTCTAATTGTAACACATTAGATCAAAACCACATAATTCTGGGTGGTGTGAGAGCCCTCCTCGTGTATGTAATGAGGAGTGCATTATCTCCCTTCAGCCTTACTGGAGAACAACTGATGTCTCAGCTGAGCCCTTTCAAATGGCAAAGCTCAATCTCATTTGTGCTGTGAGCAGCTGTAATTGTCAACCAGTGCCAGCCACAAAATATTACTGATTTCTACCCAAATATATTTTGTTTTTAATAGGACAGTCACAATCCCAGCCTTAGTAAGAACCAAGAAGCACATGAACTTTGCATGATCCAGAACACTAAAAAATGTTTTAGTCATTTGCCAGCCTGAATCACTGTTCTGGGACCTTTAGCAGAACTGGGAAGCTCTCAGTTCAGGGTGTCCATCCCACCTCAAGAGAGGAAAGAAAGGCATGTTTCAGTGTTGTCACTCAGATTTGCTTTAGAACAAAACTTTCACAGAGCTGGGGGATTCCCTTCTGTGCTGATAAACATAGTAATAACCGAAAGATCTGTACAGTTTGCCTTATAAATACAAATAATTTTAAAATATGGCAGCTTGACTTATGCAAGACAAATGCCTCGAGTGCTCACTGAAAGTATTTCAAGTCTGAATTTTGAAAAGAAGAAAAATATATGAAAACATTCCTTTGAACAAATTTAGAGATAATGGAGATTTCTACATTTGTTTTGCTGAGGCAATAGATTATTCTTTACAAGGGAAAAAAAAGTGATCCCTGAAAGACAGTGTGACTGCTCTGCCTGTTTTAGATAGACTTGACATGCCCTCTAAGGATTAGACAACTATATATATTATACATAATTATATAAGCAATCACAGATAGAATAAATAGGAGGATTAAAAACCTCTCGGAGTGGGTGTCTTGTCACAGCATCCTTGCACTTGAAGTGGCAGAGGAAAGGATACAGCTGAACCTTTTTGCTTTCTTCATTTTTGATGATCCAGCAAGGTCTGAGATCTCTCCCTTGGCTTTGAGAGGGGTGGGATCAGGCCTTTCCTTCCTGGCAATGGCAAGGTCATGTATTTTCAGTGCAGCACTTAAAATACCTCCCTTATCTCCAGCCTCTGCCCTGTGGCTGCTCTCAGCTGTCTCTGCTGCAGCTCTGCCTCTCATCCAGGAAAATCTATGGCACAGCTCCTTGTAAGGCCAGCCTTCCCTGGGTACTTCACTCTGGCAAGTCCTTGCAGGCTGTTGTGGTCAAACTTTTGTGTCTCCAGGCAAAAAAAGTGGACTCAAAGCAGCTGAAGCCAGCTGGTAACAGGTTGGCTTCTGCCTGATGGCTTCGCCCCATCATGGCAGTGCCTGGATTTTTGAAATGGATTTTTGGAATGGATTTTTAAAAAGGATCTTTCTTGTGCTGGCACTGATCCTTGTGGCACTCAGAGAGTGACTCTTCTGGTTTGCTGCTGGTGGATGGAGCTTTTGGGGTCTACCCAAAAAGGGTGCACGTGCCAACTAAGCCACCACCCCATCCCTCATGGCCAAGTCCAACCATCCTGCCATGATGCTGCTGAGGGAATGGGGGAGCACTTGGAATAAACTTTGATCAGGAGCAAGTCTGAAGGCCTCCAGTGTTTTGTTGGAAGATAAGACCCTTCTAGGAAACACATCTTCCTCCTCGTGCTGCGGTGAAGGCCAGACCAGAGGAAAAAGGAACTGCTACACTTCCCCTCTCTGGCAGCCCACTGCAATAAACCTTGTTTTGGTATAGACTGAAATATCACAGACAAAATTTGATTTCATTATTACATTTCATTTGTTTTCTTGGCATTGCCTTATTCCTGTCAGGCTCCCTGATAATCCATTTTTCTTTTCATTTCGCTGGGGTTTTTTTCCATCCACTTACGTTTACTTAGTGCCCAAACCAATCTCCTGTTAGCAGTCATTCATCTCAAATCTTTCCACTTTATAGAGACTGCAAATGACTTGGAAAAGTCACTTGTGATTTATTTTTAAAGGTCATTTGCCAATAACAATGCAAAGTCAAACCTGCTTTCCTACTTGAAGGAAATCAGCAAAATAGGTCATTTTTTCCTTCAATAGATAAACTCTACCCTTGCTTATTTGGACTTCAGCTTTCTCTTTGGACTCCAGCGATTTCCAAGTGCTCCTAGGATGCCTGAAGCAGCAAACTGAAAGGGGAGCCTGACTTTGAGCTGTGCTTCTTTATTTGCTTTGCCTTGGTTATGATAGCAGATCCATTCTGACAGGATTGCTTTAAATCAGAATAACCCTACCAGGAGTAACCAATGGTTTAATTGATGTCTTGGCTTTCCTCTTGGTTGTTTTTGGCAGCAGCACACTTTCTACTGCATGATGTCTTAATCAGCACTATTAATATGCTAAGTTTGGGAGCACATACCTGCTGTCCATTTCATTTTTAAAAAAAGGAAAAATGACCAAGAATTGGGATTTCTTTGTGGTGTTTGAAAGGCTGATAGTTTCAGTCCTCCCAAAGGCTTTTTAGGGAAATCTTGCAAATTTTTTCCTAGGTAGAAAGGCCCAAAACTTTGATACTTGACCCACCTCAGTGAAATTTGATTCTGGAGCAGCAGGTGAAGAAATAACATAGCTCTACATGCCAAATAGATGGCTAAGTGGAAAGGTGAAATCCTACTAATCCTGCCATTCCTACTGGAGACTGGAGAACAGATTCATCCTTTATTTGACATCAGGGAATGCATGTAAAGACTCCTTTCATGTCTCTGCTCCCAGAACCACTCATTTTCTCAGACAGACTCTTTCCTTTAAAAGACAGGAAATTAGCTGCACTGAAATATGAAATGAATACATTTTCAGTATGATGTCTTGATTTGTGTATATTTTAGTTAGGTTTTCAAAGATTTTTAAATAGTTCTTCTGTAAATCTTTCTCAGAGATTTGTTGGGTTTTGTTTCTTGGCCTTTGGAAGGAGTTGGTTATTGCCTGTACTAATTTCTTTCTGGTTCTTTTCCCCTTGTCTCTCACATTTAATTTGCAGCAGATACCTCAGCTCCCTTGAAAAGTGTTTGTTTGGGGGTTTTTTTTACACTAAATTCAGCAGCAGAAGCTCTGGGTTTTTTTTCCAGATGATTTCATCATGCTGTCCCTGACATTTCCTTGCATTTGTATCACCTATTTATGTTTGAGATGTCTATGGCTGCAATGACAAAATAATGTTACAGACAGAGTTTGTAGTTTATGGTCTGCTTGGTAATTCTTCATCTTCTATCAAGTGGGCATCAAGGGAAGCCTCAAAGATGATGAAGACCAGGGAAAGAGATTTTACAGTGGCTACTGCTTCCTCATTGTCCTGTCTGATTGTATTTCATGTGTGAGGCACAACCATCCAAAATCTGGAGCGTCTCGTCTCATGAGCAGTCTGGGGACACAGGATTAGGGATTTTCCTTGGAAATTAGAAAATCAGATACACCTGGAAGAAGCCAGAGGTTGTGCCAGGCCTGCTGACATCGTGTGGTGAGGTATCAAGAGGGCTTCTCACTGTGAGTCCCACTTTTCATCAAATTCTTTTGATTTTTCCACACAGATGTGAGAAAGAACATGACCAGACTGTGCAGAAGGAACGGGGGATCTCTGCTTTTTGTGCACCAGGGAATCAAGAGCATGGAGTCATGACACCTTTTTGGTCCTATCTCCAAGAAGACAGCTGTGGTGTTAGAGCTGGCCCTGGATGACAGGTTCAAAATGCTCTGTGTGTGCTTTTCCTGCTGGTCACACCGTGTGTTTGCACATCCCAGGGGCTCCTGGGCTCTGCCTCTCTGCCCTGACCTGCAGATCCTGGTGGCTGTTCCCCAGTCCTGGGCTTTGCAGGGCTGCAAAACACAGGGAAATCCTTGGAAATCCTTGGCACAGGGAGGAGTTATGGATGGGCAAAGTGGGGTCAGCCCACAGCCTGCCCAAGCTGCTGTGACCCAGAAGAGAGAGAGAAATTATATTAGTGTCAGCTATGCTGGAAGTTCTTCCCAACATTTTCCTGGCCTAGCTGGGGGGGGTGGTGAAATAAAGACCTGCTTTTGAATTCACCTGTATCTGTCTCCATTTCCATTGAATTCTTTGCTGATTTTGCTCTGCTTGAGGATTGTCTCTAGTAATGGGCAAATTTTGTTGGGAACAACCTCATAGAAGATTTACCTTCCTGTCTGGCTGCAGTTTTGCATAGATTTCTATCTTACAATGTGAAGTCAAGATGATTGTTCATGCTTTAATGTCCTTTCCTCCCAGTGTTTTGGAGAGAAAAACTTACCTGTCCTGTTAAAAACAAAATATAGTTGGATAGAAATCAGTAATATTTTTTTTAGGAAATATAAAAGAAGGACCAACAGACTTTCAGGCGGTCATCACTGTCCCTCTCTTCACTGAAATGTCCCGCTGGATTTGCTTCTCATTCCTTCTGCTGGCAAAAATGGGCAAAAATTCTTGGAAAAGATCAAGCTGTTCCCCAGAGCCAGCTCTAACCCCACTTGTCTTTCTGGCTCTGTTTTTTTCAGGTAGCTTTCTGGCAGGTCCAACACAGCTTGCCAGTTTCCCTCCCTCCAGAGAGAGAGCATTTGCAGAGACAGGTTTGAACTTCAGCTCATTCCTTCTTTCTGCTGCCTGTGGGACACTTTGGGGATGTCTGAGCAGAGAAACTTTGATCAGTGGTGAACTGGTCAAAAGGAAAGGGACTTCAGGGAGTCGGAAAATATTTGTAAGTTGAATTTAGCAAGTGGTCTTGCCTGAGAAAATAGTTTCCACAAGTGCTGAAGCACTTCCTTTCAGACAGAACCTCCAGCAGGTTTCCTATATCACACCATGAAAAATCAGAGTGTGCAGTGATTAGCTGTAGACAGGCTGTGGGAGGGGTGATGAGTTTCACTACAACACAATCAAACACCTCTTTTTGTGCCTCAGAGTGAAGTTTAAAACGGCTCTGAGCACTTAACAGGTTAGGATATTTTTGAAGTCAGGTGTGCCTTTGCACAACTGATCCCCAGTGAGTGATCCCTCCTTGTGATGCATCCTGCTTTATGCCATCTGCCAAGGCTAAGCAGCACCAGACTGTGAGAATTAAGAAACTGAGAAAATGAACTGAAGTTCCTTTCCCCACTCTTTATTTCCAGTTTTACAATTATTTTTAATCCCACAACAGCAAACACAGAGTAGCTCAGAGCTCAGGATGTGAAGGCTTGTCTGTTTTGGCCAGTTTTGGCCATCAGATATGTAAGTACCCTCTCATTCATTCAGTTCCTGAGCTTTGTTAGTTTGCTTATGTAGCTTCCTCAGCTGTTCACCTTAGTCAGAGTTTATTTTCTTTAACACACAGACTGTATTTAAAAAGCTAAAACGATTTTCCAACTCCTTATTAAGAATTTATTTTTTTAGCTATTCATTTGTAGCTTATGTTTTTTCTAGTGCAAGACACATCCATCACAAGGTGGGAGGGTGTCATCAATAAGAGTAAAACCATAATTTCTAATTTACAAGATGGCTAAGTTGTAGTGTAGCTACAAACAAGTCTGCAACGTGGATGTCCTAGAGAGCATTATTGCAATTGGCCACCCCACGTGGCACCAACAGCTGAAATATTTCATTTGGGGCCACTGGGCTGGCTGAAGAGGAAAGAGGTTGCCCCTCCTCAGGGGCTGGGAGTGCTACAGCTTCATGTCTGGGGAGAGGCAGATGCAGCAGTGCCATTTGCAGCTGCCAAGCCAAGGTCTCAGGCACCAGGAGCACCCCTGCATCTGGCTGCATGCTGCTGCTCTAAATTTAGCCCTGTCAGTGCCTCCTGGGTTAGCTCTGTGTCTGGGAGAGAGCCAAGGGCTGGGGAATGCTGTGGGCCAGAGCTCACCCTCCTGTTCAGTGCCTCTTCCACCACTTCTCTCCTCAGGTGGGAGAGAGAAGGAGCCGTGCCCAGAATTGGAAAGAAGCTTGGGGGATGTGGCAGGGTGAATGAATTCTCCCACTCCTCACTAGAAGGAGCACAACAAAATCAGGGCTTCACTAGAGGGAATCAAGTATTTCACTCTTACACTTCTACTACCTTCCAGCACATTCCAAGTAACAGAATGGCTATAAATAAAATTACCCTGCCAGCAAGTAGCTTTGGCTGGTGTGAGGAAGAAGAGATTGATGCATTTCTGTTCACAGCTGGAAACAATCCTCAGTTCCCCTAGATGATGAGCTTCTTTGCAGACAGCATCACCATATCACTTTACATTTCTCTGAGTGTTAATTAGGAAGCAGGTTTGTGAATGTGAGGGTATGAGTCTGGAAAATCCACTGTTCTGTGGTGGAAGGACAAGAGCATAGTGATAAGGAATAGAAGGGATTTCCTTCTTTTGTTTTTCAATGTATTTTATAGGTCTATGAAACAGACCAACACCTCTCCAAACTGTCCCTGTGTTCTCACTATCCTGAAAAAATGACATTTATCAGCACGGCTGGGTGTTAGGGAAGTCTATTAATGGAAGCAGTATGCAACTGTACAGAGATGGTATTTAGTAACGAGCACATAAAGCTTTTCTTCCATTAAAATGCTGCTTCAGGCAAGAATGTATTGCTTGATTAGTTTTTTGGAGAGCAGTTTTTCATTCATAATGAGAACACATATCTCAGCCACCGTTATTAGTGAGAACACGCTCTAAAATGAAAATAGAGAGAAGGCAAAGCCAGGAAGCTGTCAGGGCAACGTTAAACAGCATCCCATCTTGACAAGGTGGGCTGTCAGGAGTGTTTTAGGCACGTGCTGTGCAGGAGTCACTGATAACAGCAGAGCAGTGATCCACAGAGCAGCCAGCTTGGATCACTCGGTGCTCTCGGTGCTTGCTCCTTCCCAGCATTTCCCTGCTCTCCTTGCCTTTCAGGATGCTGTGGCTAGAATTGCACATTGCAGATTTCTAGGGGCTGGGTGCCTGGTTCTCATCTGTTGCCTGAAGAGATGAGTGATTTTTCCAGAGCTTGTATAAAAAAGGGCTCCTTGCTGCAGTGCCTTGCACAGGGCCAACTTTTGTTCCACTGAAGTCAAGTGGCTTTCGTGGTGGAGTGAAAGGTGAAATACAAAAGTGAAGCAGAGTCCCTCAAGCAGCCATTTTGACTGGAAAAGGACAAACTCAGTTTAGTTTCCATTCTTTTGATCCTCTCTGTTGCAGTAAGTGAGCCAGGGACCGTGGCTCCTGCTGTTCAGCATCCTCTGCTGAGTACAACGTGTGGCCATCTGCAGCCAGGCACAGGCACCGTGCAGAAAGAGGAGGTTTGTGCTGCTCTGTTTGCCTTGGTCATAGGAATGCATCATCTGTGAGAGATAAACAACACAACAGAAACTGGCAGTGAAGTGAAATGGCAGTATCATCCAGTTTTCTGTGGAGGGAGAGTGGAGATAATGCAGGTTAAGCACAGATGGCAGGGAGTAAAGGGAGTTTCCAGCAATGAAGGATGAAAACCCTCCGCCTCGTGAGCACTGCAGAGGCTGAAATGGCTTCTTTTGCAGCTGATGGGTGAGCTTGTGTCCTTCACAATCTTCTCTTTGGCTCCCTTTCTGCCCCCTCAGAGAGTTCAGCCCTGAACAGCCAAACAACTGGAAGTGAATCCTTTGAGTGCAGGAGTTTTGAGGTACAAGGTTGAAACTAAGATCAGCCAGACTGGGACTTACCTGACATGTGGGTACACAAATGAGAACAGAGTAAACCAGCAGAGCCCCTGGGCCCTCTGCCCTGCAGGGAGAGATGTGCTTGCTAATTAGAGGAACAAACTATTAAATTGTTCTGCTCTTCTGCAATCTGTCACTGGGGGTTCTCCCTTGAGATCCGAGCTCAGAGCTCTGAGTGTTTGCATGGGGGAACCCTGGCTGCTCCAAAATTATCTCTTCTGATCCCCTCTCAACCTGACTGGGGAAGAAAAAAGTCACCCACATCCCCAGGTAATAATGCAACTGTGGCCAGGCTGACAGAACACAGTAGTTGAACAGTTCTTCCTTTAAAACCATCCATTTGTTGCTTTTTCTCCCCTCTGAGATTATAGCATTTCTGCTGCCAAATGACTTTTGAGATCAGATAAACTGGAAAGAGTTAAAAATTGTTGCCAAAAAAACCCAGGTAAGAATGAACTTATGAACTTAGAAATAAACCTGTCAATTACTGTTCTTTCCCCCTGTTTGCATACTTCACTACTTTTGGGTTTCCTTCTGACATGGAAACTTCTATTATGATTGCAGCCTTGCCAGAAAAGCTAAAAGCAGGAAACATTGCTGGATAACATTCACAGGAGCTTTGTAGGCAAAGAGGTAAACCTACATAAATATTTTAAGGCTCAGTCACTTCTTGAGTAAAGCTGCAATCACTCTCTCCAGCTTTACTCACTCAGTCCTTTCCTGTGTTTAGCGTGGTTGACCAACTTGAACAGATTTCATGGAAGCTGCAGGATAATTGAAGTTTCTACTGCTTGTGTTTGCTATTTCTCCCAAAGTACTGGAGGTAGCTGCTCCTGTGCTTGATGTTTTCTCCCTGCTGTAACATGAGTTGCTTGACAGTTTAATGCATGCATTTTCTTATCTGTCGGTGTTTACAGTGTGCTGTGAGCTTTGGGAGTATTTTTATTGCCTATAATTTTCTCCAGAAAATGAGTGATTATTTGTACTTTTTTTTTAAACTACTATAAGAGTTCAGGCTGGAATTGACATTTCCTGGGACCATCTCTAAGTGTAAGCAACCTTCACAGTAATATTTACTTGCTCTGCTACAATTCAGGGACTTTTCCATGTACTGAATACTTTGATTCATAGACAAAGATGAGCCTGGTACTTCCAGGCTGAGGAGAGAAAGGCAGTGCAGCCCTTCACTGATTTTCCAAATTTGGATTTTCATCCAGGTCTACAAATGGAGCCTTGAGTCTGTCTTGCCCTCTGATACCCTGTGGTGTGCCTGTGCATCACCCAAAATCCTGTCTATGTGTCTGCATGAGAAAATGAACTCACTAGGCAGGAGGTCTGGGAGTGTTTCAACACACAAGGTTGTCATCTCAAAAGGCAGGAGTCACAGGGAGCTTCCCCTGAGCTTTCCCCAGCACTCAACACATCTCCAGTTTAAAGTTTTGTGGCAGCTCATGGTCCCCAGGGCTTTGTGGAAGAAGGTTCTGGAATACATCAGGTAAAAAAGATGTTCTGCTGGAAGGGGAAGATATGTGCCATAAGGAAAACCAGCTTTGGAAGAAGATTCAGTGCCCTAGAGGAACATGAGCTGTTTAGCCAGTTTCCTTAGAGGATGTCTGACTCCTTAAGGATTGTCAGTTTTGTGTGTTCCCAACCATCTGGAGTGATTTATATCCCATTCTTCCCATTTCCAGCTCCACAAGGCTGCATCACGTTTTAGTCTGAAACTAAAAGTGGTAGTTGTATCTGGGAGAGGAGATCCTTCAGCCAAGTTCTTGGGTGTTTAGGCTCTGTAAGACAGAGAGGAACCCTGAAATGGGGATAACAGGGCATGGAATAAAGACAAGGAGAAATACTTTCTTCCAGAGACCTCTTGCTGTAAAAACTGGTGAAGAAAATTCTGTGAAATTGTGGGGAAGTATCAAGGTGCTGTGTTCATTTAGTGTCTTAGAGAACTTAGAGATCTGTGCAAGAATTGAACAGGGATGGTTCACTTTCAACAAGAAAAGACTGGAGAGGATTGTGGTAAGAATGAAACAGCTTCTCTTTTTCCATGGAAGGGCCATGAATTGTTCTCGGGTAAGGAGATTTCTTCCACCTACTCCTCTCTCTATTTGTACTGCTAAGAGATCTCCTGTACAAGGAGCTGGCTCAGAGCTCAGACCTGCAGTGTTCTTAGGGTCTTGGTCTTTGGGACAGAAATAAACACATCAAATTTAATTCTGCTCGTAAAACTGACACTATCCAGACCACCAGGTCTAAAATATGGCCTTGTGGGTTTTTATGATTGGAACTGGTAAGTCAAATGTCTTCATTCTCATTCCTCCACACTCCAAAAAAAAAAAAATTAAAAAAAAATTACACATCTGTACCTACAGATGTCCCTCTATATATAGACACTATCTTACATTTCACTACACACTCAAATAACACCCAGATATTTAAGCTTAATCCATCCACATGAATATAACAGATAAGGGAAATGCCACAATAAAGAGACCTGTGCTGTCTTCATAATTCTAGACATATTTCTAGGCTTAAAGCAATACCACAATGTTTGTCTTTTAACAAAAATACGAAGTTGTATCCAGTGGTTTCCACTCCTGGAAACCCTCTGTCAGAGTTTGAGGAAAGTTTTTCTTTCATCAGAAAAAAGAATGGGCTATTGCTGGCACAAAATCTGGGAAATCCATCCTCTGCATTCTTTGTGCTGCTTCCAACCTGCCACTCAGAGCTCTAAAAACAGGTAGGGCTCTGCTTCTCCATTTTTTTTACTGAGGGATGTGAGAAGGACAGCAGCACAGGACACAGAAAAATGAGCCAAGGAATTAGCACAGCAACAACTTCAGGCATTTGGGAAACATTCAGCTCATTTAGGAAAAAACAATCACATAAACGTGTGCTGGATAACAACACTGAAAATAAATTACAGCGAAAAGAGAAGCTGATATAATTGTTGTAAACAAAGCCAAGTATACAATTAGAGCTACTCAAGGCTTTTATTGTGATAAAGCCAGTTAATCCAACAAAATCCTTGCTCAGTTCTTTTTAAAAACAAACACAAAAAAATTCTCTGCCAGAGAAGCAAACTCCACAGAGGGGCTATGTTTTATCTCCAATGAAATTTAGTGAGAGGGTAAAGAGCAAGATTAGTATTTTCTGGAGAGCTTTTGTTGTGAAAAAAGAAATAACTGGACATCAACTCTTAACATCAAAACTAAGAATAAGGAATTGCAAGGATGGAACAGCCATGCATGTTTTCAAAGAAAACAAAGCCTGCACATTTCTGGTTTTTAGGCCATCTAATCAGCTCTGCTCTGCCCCCGTGGCTGCACCACTGCTCCTCAATATTGTGTCCCAAAAGGGCACTGAAGCACTCAGTGCCCTGAACAGCACCTTTATCATCCTGCAGCCAGAGAAATACCAATGTGTTTGCCACAGAAACCCCACTGCTGGGTCTCCTTCCTGCAGGCAAGGCAGGAGCACCACAAATCCCTGGATAAAACCAGCAGGGACAAGGATAAGGCTGGTTTCCAAGCAGGTGAGCTGCCTGGGTGGTTCTGCAGAGGGAAGCAGAGCAGTGAGATCCAGTGGCAAACACAGTTTGGGATGTAGGGAGATGGCAGTGCTAAAGTCTGGTTTTTACAACACCTGGCTCCAAGCAGGACTAACATATCCATCTTCCACTAGGAAGCATTATCCTAAATAAGGCCAGCTGCATCAAATTCATTGTCCAGGAGAGATGGGCTACTGCTGGCAGTGCTGCTGGGGGGCCTGCTGTGCAACCTGGAGATGGATGAGGTGCTGTGGGGAGAGAGGCAGCAAGGCAAAGGACACCTTTTCCCATTCCAGCACCAGGGAAAAGCCTGGGGAGCAGCAGAGATGCACTGCTCCAAACAGATGGTTGGTCCCAAATGCACTGCAGGGTGCCAGGAAGCCTCCAGGGACTTTGCCACCAGTCCCAGTGTCCAGAGGTGGAACCCAGCAGCTCTCCAGATCACCTCTCACACCAAGAGGGCAGCTAGGTTGTGGGATGCAAAGGAAGAGGATTTTTTGGAATTGCAGGGGGCTTGTGGCATGCTTAGTGGCAAATCAAAGGGAGGCAGAGGCAGGAGCAGGGTGGTGGTTGGGTGATTTGGGGAGGAGCAGGAATGGGAGAGCAGAGGGGTATAAAAGGGAATAAAAGGGAATAAAAGGGGCAGTTGTGTAAACATTTTGGTGGTCTGTGCACTCCTCTGGGTGTGCTCTGCGCCCAGCCAGCACAGCCTGGCCTCTGCCCCTGGTAAATGGCTTTTTAACCCTTCTCTAGGCAGGAGACTGATCCCTGTGGGCACTGGCACATGAGAGGGTGTGAGTGCAGCAGCTGGAGCTGCCCATGGGTCAGGATGTGACTGGAGGGAGAGTGGGTGACAGTGAGCTGAGATCCAGCCCAAACAGGCTGGGAGCAGAGGACACAGACTGTCCACAGGGGGTGTGGGTGTCCCTGGGGCCAGCTCTGGCTGTGACAGCACCTCTGTGTCCCCAGGAGCAAGGACACAGGGCTGTGGGACCCCGGGTTCCATTCACTGAAGAGCTGGACTCCGTGATCACTGTGGCTCCCTTCTGACTCAGGACGTTCTGGGATTCTGGGATAAAGAAACGTGGTGGGTGGGCATGTCCCTACTGCCAAAATGGTTTCAGCCTTGCTGAGGGTGTGGAGCTGCAGCAGGCTCACATCTCTTAGGCAATTGAATCCAGCATGGTGTTTTCTTGGACAGTACCAAGATTTGACTTTGGTTTGGGAACCTCTAAAAACAATGTTGAAGTTGCTTGAGCTGTTTCTTGAAGCCAGCCCTGTTTCTTGAGCTGACACTTTTTAGATGTTTCTTCTCAGTCTGTATATTCAAGATACAAGATAATCCAGGAGGGTGTTGGCTTACTTCAATTTGAGAACTAAAAAAAAAATTAAAATAAAATTAAGCATAAACGTATCCTGTGGCATACTGAGGCACAGCACAATTTCTTACCCTTCTTGTCATTTGGATAATGAGGACATTTATAGTCACAGCAGGAACACTGTCACAGGGTAAGTTTCCTTAATGCTCTGTCTGAAAAACACCAGGTGACTAAAGAAAAGAAAGCTTATTACAATTAGTGCTGCTTGAGAACTTCTGGATGCTGGGCTTGCTGCCTGCAAATCCGTGGTTCATCAAAACTGAAATTTGGTGTGAACACGTTCTAGTGGCTCTTTCTCAAGGATGGATATGCCCTACACATCCCAGACCAGCTCAGACTGTTGAAGCTTTTCTCCCTGCCAGACTTTGCTGGCATCTGCTTTGTCAGGTTATAATTCTGCCACTGGCAAGACAGAGCTGCTGCTTTCCTGAAGGCCTCAGAGAAAATGTAACAAATGCTTCGCCTTCTCCAACATCAGCTCACCGTCCTGGTGACCAGATATGGCCCTAAAGCCAGCTTTTCTTAAGCTTTCCCTCTCCTGAGAGCAGCAGAGCTGGGAAAAAAGGAGAAGCAGAAGCTCCAAGTAGGATAACAGAGAGGAGCAATAGTGAAAAAAGAGCCAAACAGATTTCCTGGTCTCTCCTGGCAGAGAGCAGACATCCTGATAAAGAGGGATAATCCTTAACCATTGTGTGCTTTACTGGGAGGTTGTCTCTGACACATGACTTCCCGTTAAACACCATTAAATACCTGCCACCTGTCCTTGGAGGGGCCTCTGGATTTCCAAGGGGACAAGGACAGCCTTCCATGCTGCTCAGGGCAGCCAGCTGGCTCCTTGGTGTCCCTGAGCACCTTTGGTGGCACTGATGGGGTTGTGTTAATGGTGAGCTACTCTCTGGCCTTTACAGCTGCCTGGCTTGAGGAGGAAGATGATGAGCTGCTCCTGGGAAAGGTCCCTTTTTTTTTTTTTTTTTTTTTTGAGGTCCCAGGACTGTGTTTTCTCTTCAGTGTTTATACACAAATGCTGTCCTAGCAGCTCTGAGAGATTTTAGGTCTTAAAAGCTTGCTTTCTCTTGGGAAATACCTCTGGAAAGTTCCTGGGGATGTCAGTTCTAAGTTTATCTTTCTTAATTCTAAGAAAAATTTATGTGTCCCGTGGCTGAAGGGACATGTCTACTCTGCAACCTGTGGAGAAGCTCTGCTATTCTGATAAATAAATGTCACCTCCTCAGAGATGTCTGAGCAGCCCCACAACACTGTCCCAGGTGCCACATAAATGCTACATTACAACACATGGCTTTCCTCTGATCTCACCAACGTTTAACTTGATCTTCCCCACCTTATTTGGCTTGATTAATTTATGGATAAGGTTTTTTCTTTTTCATGAAGTTTCACTTGCAATGATTTGCAGTAACCAGGAAAAGCTGCCACCCTTTACTGGCCTGAAGTCCTTTGAAAATCTGGCTTATTCTCAACTTTTTCCTTGAGTACTGAGCATTTTCTTCTAAACTTTCTCCCAGACCTCCCTTGCTTGCAGCCATCTGTGAAGGACTCTTGAATAATTCAACAGTACAAAGCTGCTGTCAGTACCCTGGGCTCAGCACCATCCAAAGTGAGCCACACAGTGCCAGAGGCTCCACCACATCCTCACCTGCCCCTCCTGGGACACACAAAACTCCCAGACCATTCCTTCCTCCACAAAAATACATCCAACTTCTACTAATTGTAGCTGTGTCCTGTATCAAGCAGGCAATTACCTCCCAATAATCTCAGGCAGCAGCCACATTCCCAAAATTGTGAAGGTGATGCTGGAACTTGCAGTCAGCAGGGGCAGCCCTGTGTGTTGACATGAGGTTCACATCCCTCTCTGTCTTAAACCTATATTTATAGGTGCACATGCATGCTGTTGATGAGCAGGTTTCCCACGAAAACTCAATTTTCTTATTAAAAGAAAGGCTCAGAAATGTCCTTCTTGTGAAGCCTGGCCCTTGCTCAGTCCTCTTGGAAGACAGCAGTAGACAACAGCACACACACACACACATATCTAGATCTACTAAATCTTATCCTACCTCTAAGAGTGACAAAATGATGCTTTGCAGGACAGGAAGGCAAATTCACACATTAATTCTCTCCTGAATTTATGAGCTGAGTTTTGATCTTTGATTTGTTGGTCAGTCCAAAAAATGTGGGCTTTACTGTGCTGCAACTCAGACTTCTGGCTTTTCTTTCTGCCCTGAAATTCATAATGCCTGGCTAATGAGCTTAGGCATGGGTGTCAGGAGAGTAGCTGTAGTGCAAAAGGGAGAAAAAGCTTCAGTTTGCTTCTGGAACAGACTTTTCTGCCCATGGTAAGAGAAAAAGATGCTTTGATTCATAGCAAATGAGCCTTTCCAAATAAACTTGGCTGGGCATGCAATGGCATCTTCCTGTCACTGCAAAACAAATTCCTCCTGAAGAAATAAAAAAAATCCCTGTTGATAAACAACTCTCAAAGTGATTTTGTCAGGTCAGAATTTAAACAAGAAATTTCCTGCCTGCAGCAGGCCAAAAGTCAGGGAAAAAAAAACATAGGGATGGATCCTCTTAACTACAGGCAGCTGGGATTTTTCCATCTTGGGTGCTCTTTCTTCCCAGAGCCACCCTGAGCACGCTGCTGTGCTGGGGAACTGAGCAGGAGGCACGGGAAAGCTGGGCTGGGAGGGAATCCTTGGAGCTCCTGGGGCTCTGGCCCTGGAAGAGCCACCTCCTAGGAGACAGGGCAGATGTCCTTTGCAAAGACACACTCCAGTTTCACTTGGCTGCTCCGTGGGGAGGGCTCAGCCCCTCTCTGCGTTAAGCAGGCTGGGTGAAATGCCACGCTCTGTTTGATACAGATGACAGCGCTTGGCAAGGCAGGACAGGACCTTTGGGCCATCAGCTGAAAAGTCCCAGAGCTGGAAATATGGCAGGCAGCTCCCTGGGGACCAGGATCTGCTCAGACTAGTGCAGAGAACCATGAATTTCTTCCTGTGCCCGTGGGGGATGCAACCTGGCCAAGCAGGGATAACATTTGCCTACCTGTGGTGTGTAGAGCTGCATAGATATGAGCAGTGTCTGTGAAGCTCAAGCTGGCAGGCAAGCTTAAACCTCCCTGCCACGCCATCAGGGATTTTTATTTTGGCATCTTGGTATCTCTTTTAATCTGGCATCCCACGGCCCTTGGGTGTGCAAGTGTCGCTCCTGAGTGGCTGGCGCAGGATGTGAGCCAAGCCCAGATTTCCCGCTGGACACTGCTGACATCCTTGCTGCCATTCCTTGTCTCACAGCCTGCCAAGGGTTTGCTCAGCTCTGACCTCCCTGCATACACCCAGATATCTCAATTGCCGTGGCAAGTTTATTCTCAGCCCAGAATTTATACATTTCCAAAATTCCTCCCCTTGGAATAAGCAGATTATTTCCCTTTTGGATATATCTGTGCAAGCTCAGCAGGGTCAGGAGACAGTGAGGACAGCCTATTTGTCTACTCCTATGACTTCTAGGGGAAGAGGACTCCGACATGATCAAGGTGTTTCCCTCCTAGAGCAAAGGAATCTTTCCCAGAGCCCCAGCTTCTGGTTAAGGCCCTCTAGGCTCTGAATTGGAACCTATTGAAAGCTCATCTGCCTCAAATGTTTGGTATAACCCTGGCCCCCTAATCAAGCTATCATTTACCACCATTTTCCACTAATCTCACAAAGTCTGTCTTCCCAAAGTATTGCTTGCTACCAACTCACCTACAACAAGTGCTCAATTTCCCTTTGGAATGAAGGCTCATTCCCACCCTGTGGCACTGCTGAAGGGTTTTCCAAAGCAGATGATACCATTGCCATCTTTTTCCAGACCCTTTTCAAACTGAAGCTCTGCAAGTCTTATTTGGCCCAGACCTCTTTGTTTCCAGTATTTCTTCTTTCAATCCCATTCATCCATTAAAAAGCTTAATTTGGCAGAGCAAGTCTTCCTCTGCTTGGCAAATTAAAGCTATTTTGTCAAAGATTATTTATGGGTCTTGTAGTTCTCTGTCTTTCCCTCTCAATCCCCTTTGTTCCATCCCAATCGATATTTTAACCATCCTGCTCCATTTTTATGTGTTCTACTCAAGTTCCTGTGCTGTTGTTCTCTCTCTCTCTGCCTAAATTGCATGAGTGTGATGAAGTGCCTCCAAACAAATTTCAGAAATCAAGCTCAATTGTCATCTTTTTGACTAACAGTCAGTGATACTTCCTGACTGTTTATGGAGGGCAACAGAGCCAACCATGAGAAATAAAATTCAAGGAGAGGGACAGGAGAAGGAAATAAAAAAAGGAGGGAAGAAATAAATTAATGAAGAGTTGGGGAGAGAGAAGAAAAGAGTCTGCCATCCCTCAGTGAGGCAGAGAATCAGAGTTTATGAAAACTGGGTGAATTATTGATGAAATAAAACTTTTAAGGGATTTATATGCTAATTAATAACTGAGTTAATTCTTATTAAATGGCAAACCCTCTGATTATGCCACCCAGCACAGTCATGATAAAAGCAGTTCTTCTTTCTGCAGCTCCCAGCTGTTCTAAAGGCTGCCGGGATTTGTCCCCAGAAATCACTCAGAAAAAGGAGCTTTCAGATTCCCCTCACACCTCTTTTGTTATCTGTGTATTAATCTCAGCAGACAAGAGAGCTGTTGCCCTGATGTGGAAAGTCCCAGCCACATGGCTACATGGGGTTCAAAAAAAAACCAGTTTGCCTAATGAAAAATTGGGTTTTCTTTCACTTTTGAAAGTGGGTCTGTAGAAATTTACAGATGGGGGAAGCATCTGGCAATATGAGTCTGCTCAACTCACAGAGTACAAGAAATGAGCAATTTTGATTTTGAGGAGGATAACTAGATATTGCATTGACCTTCTTAGGCAAAGGGGAAGATCTGCATCACTTGACATCTTGGATCCGACCTTTTCTGAAGTGACGTGCTTCAATTCAGTATGAAGTTGTCAGATTCGATCACACAGCCTTTAGATGGAAGGGAAAAAACTAATCCTGCCTGTTCTTTGATCAGCCTGGAAGGCCATTGCAAGCCCATGCTACTTTTTTGTCTCTGAGCAACCCCTGTGAGGTTAACATGTTGAAGGCATTCCAGCAGGAATGGGCCCTTAGAGTCTCAGGAAGCAATTGTTGAAGGGTTGTAGTGGTTTGACCCTAGCTGGGTGCCAGGTGCCCACCCAGCTGCTCCATCCCTCCCTTTCCCAGGGGGACAGGGGAGAGGATAAGATGGAGAACAACCAGCAGGGTGAGGTAAAGCAGTTTTATGGCAGCGAAAGAAAGAAACGAGCGAGAGTTTGCGCGTCTGTAAGCGAGGGGGAAGGTCAAGCTCTGCTTCCCCCACAGCAGCGACGTTTGCACACATCCTGGGAAGCAGGGCCTTAGCACATGTAATGTTCCTCTTCCAGTGTTCCTCTGGAAGGCAAGCATGGATAATCACAAACACCCCCCCTTCCTCCTCTCTCTCTTAGCTCATATATCTGAGCTGATGCTATATGGTGGAGAGTATCCCTTTGCTTCATGTGGGACAGCCGGCCTGGCTGTGTCCTCTCCCAGGATCCTGCCCACCCCCAGCCCCTTGATGGGGAAGGAATATCAGAGGGACAGCACTGCTCAGCACCAGCCCAAAACTGGTCTAAACTGGTCTGTTATCAATGCCCTTCCAGCTACCAAGGCAAAGCACAGCACCAGGAGGGCTCTGAACTCTGCCTCACTCAGGCCCAACTCAATCTCCACCCCTTATTCCATACCATTTGTGTCCTACTCAGATCCCACATGATCTCTGTGTCTTCCAACTCTTCCACAGTATTTATTTCTCATCACTGAAATCCTTTCTTACCCACACAGCTAAAACTACACCCTTAAACCATCTCTACACCAAACAAGCATTAACTACTACCAGGGCTCTTAGCAGATCCATAGTGTTGGCCAGCCGAGTGGCTTCTGCTAAGTTTGCATCCCAGTGCTTCCATTACCTACTGCCCTTAACATAGCTTTCAGCAGCCCATTATACCTTTCAGTCTTCCCAGAGGCCTGTGGATGATAGAGAATGTGATATATCTACTCAAGGCCATGTTTCTTTGCTATCTTGGTACTGGCCACCCAAACTATAGTCATCCACTCAAGCAACATTAGATGTCTTTTTGGCTCCTGCTTTTCCAGATTAATCCTGCCCACTGCCCTGCACTGATCCTTGTATTTCATGTGTTCCAGGCCTGGATCATTTTGGTAGGACACAAATGGACCAGCAGTCTGGGTTGTGGTGTGATTGTGGAGATGGTGTATGTCATAAAATTTGCAAAAACCTGATTTTGCAGGTTCAGTGACCAGAAGAAAATTTCCAAGGTCTGCAGCAGATGTGGAGCAGTCCTTCAACCCACATGTGTGCCAAGGGAGTCATTGTGCTGTGGGAAACAGCATTCCATTCAGATATAAAACCTGGGCAGAACAGAGCTGGAAGCTGTGCAAGTGGCACCAGGCTTTATAGTATAGGCATCTGGGATTTAAATTTTGCTCTCCCAGAATGAAATTATTTTGTTTTCTGATATTCCTTGTCAAACAACTGACTAGTGCTGGTGGGCATCATGATCTCACAGTAATCCTGAAATGAGGGCAGCATTTTTGCTGAAGTGGTGAATCTGCCATACCTCTGCTTTCTTCTTTATCCACCCTGCAGTAAAGTCAGCAGCAGCAGACAGAGCTGCTTGCCTGCATCTTCCCCCCAACTTTTTGAAAGGATAGCCTGTGTTAGACAGTTTTGAGCTAGCAGCAAAGCTTTTGTTTCCTGGGGCAAGAATGTGTAGAAAACTGCTCTTGAAATCCATGGCCTCCTAATCCTTTTAACGCTTCATAATCAGAGTGCACAGGAGGTAACAGGAGAATCTAGTAAAAAAAAATTAGCAAGAAACAATAATGAAGATTTTAAAAATGGAACTCTGGTAAGCAGCTTAGAGAAGGACATTTAAATCTTCTTTTTGAAGTTGCACATTCACAGATTTATACACTATTACAAAACTAATCAGGGTTCTGCAATGTTTAATATCACCTTTTGTCATTACTCATGGCTGCATAGCCTTTCACGTGTTACATTCTGTTATTTTTTTTATCAAGAGCTTCACATCTTTTTTATTTATTTTATGCAGTGCTTTTCATTCCCTCATGAGCATTTCAAATTTATTCCATGTTTTATTCACTGAGTAGTGAACTTATTTTCTTTGAGCATCCACTGCATTAAAAAAAAAAAGCCTTTATTCATTTAACAGTGAGAGCCCAGATGTCTCCGGCTAAACTGATGCTGTGTTTTGCACGAACCTATAAAATCAGGGTATTAAAAGACTCAAATCCCCTCCCCCCAAAGGAATTATATTAGTGTCACAACAACATAACTAGATTTGGATTCTATCTTGTTGTCTTCACTCAGGTTTTAAGTTCTAAGTCAGATCAGTGGGCCTGGGAAAATATTAGTGGTTAAGGTATTTGAAGAGGGACTTAAGAACAGCTGAAAGGGGTGAGGTACACATCTCTCATTACACTCATATTCTGCACTGCAGGAAAGAGATGTAGGATAGAATTCTCTGGAAATGAGAAATATCTGGAATATTTTTACTATCCTCCACCATCTCTCTCCTTTGTATTTTGGGTTAAAATACATTGGTTGTGTTTTTTATGCCGACAGAACTCTGTGTTAATATTGTTATGTTCAAAAACAAACAACTTGTCTCTGTCTTTCTGCTTTAAAGCTTCTCAGACCTTAATACATTTGGAAGTCAGAATTTGGAATTTGCTATACCACTCTGGCAATAAGGCTAACATGTTCATTAAGATACATTTATACATCAGATTTTCCATCTGCAGCATGAAAATTGACTTCCTGCTGCCTCACAATGATTTCACCCTAGTTCCCCTACTTACTTTCCATCTTTCTTTATGCAAACCTTTGCATCTACGAAGATGCCAGTGAGCAAGATCCAATCTATCTGTGTAAAGATAGATATTTATATATATCCATGGTCCTTAGCTGAAAGCAGTGGCTCAATTTATAGATGTAGCTGTAGAACTGCTGTATTTGTGTGAATATGTAATCAGCAGTTAGTTAAATTACCCCTGTGTGTGTCCATACCTGACCCTCAGCTTCAACAGCTCAAAAACCCTTACAGAATGCTCCTAAAATCAGTATCTGCTCACATATTTCCAAGTGCCTGCAGCCACATGCACATCCCCTTGGCTTGGAGTAAATCCTGTTTGCAGCATCAGACTGAAAAACTTTTTTTTTTCTTTGTGCATCCTGAAGTACAGTGAGAGCATTGCTCCAGGAAGATCTGGATTGCTCCTGATGCCACCTATCCATTTTGGAGCCTTACCATGGGTTTGGCACATGGAATCATGCTGCCCGTCAGGCACTCAAGTCTGTTGACCGATCTCACCCAAATTCGAGGGTGGCCTCACAGATTCCGCGCATCTCAGAATTTTGGGATACGACTCGGACAGGGAATGAGCAGGCTTTACCATGGCACCAGAAGGCCTGCACTGGAAGGTCAGCCCCTGAGAAACATCAGGGCAGACACAGGCCTCATCCCAGGCATGTTGCTAGGCAGGGCAGGCATCTTCAGAAGGGAAAAGTCTTTGGGAACCACATCATTTGTGACATGGCCACAGGGCTGTGACTTCCCCATATCTGTTTATATTTCTTTAGTCAGCAGCATTTGCTGCCTCTGTACCCTTGGCAGGGTAATTAGGAGCCTGTTCTCATCAACAGTGACCACTCTTCCTCCCCCAGGTCCAGACTTGATAAACGAAACACGCTTTTTGGTTATCCTGGGGCAGTTCCTCAGTTTCACCCTTTGGCCTGCAGCTAGCCAAAAGCAAAGTGCTGCTCCTCTAGGCTCTGCAGGCCAACCCCACCAGCCAAAGAGCCAAAACAGGGATGGAGTTCCTCTGGAATTTCTACCAGATTGAGACAAAACCAAGGGCTTTGTTGTGAAAATGCTTTAGGCCTTCCTCAGTTGGCTGTGGGTCATCCCCATCCCGCTGCCTCTCGCTCAGGCAGTGACTCCACCACAGGGATCCTGGTGTTTTCCTTCCCCTGGCAGCTTTGCAGATGTTGAGAAGGTTTTCTGTACAGCTACTTCCCAGTGAATTATGGACCAGCCCAAACTGCTCATCCTACTGCAGCTTAGATGAAAAGATGGAAAAAAAGCAGAGACCATTTTTCTCCCTTCTGTCTCCTGAGGGCTAAGCCATAAACACACACTCAGCACACACCTGTAATTTATCTTTCTTTGTAAGCTAAATGTTCCTTGTAGGAACTCATTTGAAGAAAACCAACTCTGCTTCCCAGTGTTTTTCTCTAGGTTTTTTGTTTGTTTGTTTTTTTGTTTTTGTGGTTTGTTTTTTGTTGTTTTTTTTTTTTTTTTTTTTTTTTTGGTTTTGTTTTGTTTTGTTTGGGTTGGGTTTTTTTTTTTTTTATGGTTTTGCTTTTTGATTTCTGCTANTGCTTCTTATTACAATATAGATGATCTAACTGCTGTTCTCACTGCCCTGGTTGATTATGTGGCTAAAATACAGTAATACTCATTTCCTGTAGTTTCATCTGACATCAGTTAATGCTCAAATAATGATTTAGGATATGTTTTACTTCTTACAGTTACTACATTCTGTAAAACATACTCTTGAGATGAGTCCCTAAACCACTTTTTTCTCTCAGTTTTGCCAGTGGGGGCAACACAGAAAGTCCTCCCATCTTGCACGGTTTTGGAGGGCATTTCTTTGGACACCCAATTCATGCAGAGTGAAACACCTCATCATCTGGACTTTGCAGGACTGAATAGGAGGAAAAATGTGCTTTTACAAGATACTTTCTGGGGTGATTCTTGCAAAACCCATTTGCTTTGAAAATGGAAATATTTGAAAACACAACCTCTGTGACTCATCGGTCTTCCAGTCTGGATACCTTCATAGGTTCACTCTGCAGACAAGTCTCCAGAATTAAGTGATGTGTCCTCCTGTCTGATGGGTGCCTGTGAGAGCTTGTTTGCCCCAAGAAAACGGAATAGTCACAGGAAATAACTATGCTGAAGTTCCCACCGAAGTTGCCATGAGCCATTCTATACAGACAGGCTTAGGTTGGGGATGTTTCACTAAAAAAAAAATTTTTTTTCCATAGAGAAAAGCATTGGAAAGAAGTGACTGAAACCAAAATGTCAGAAGAAATGCAGGAGTTAGGAGAAGAGGGAGCAGACCAGAACTAATACTGCTATCCCCTCCAGCTTACCACACCAAAAATGTCACAGCTTTGATTGACAGATAAAATTAGTGCTGCACTTCACAGCAATTCTGAAGCACTGTTGCAAGTAAAGTGCAAAAATACTGCTGACAAGCAGGCTGGAGGGACAGTAAGGAAACACAGAAACTGGAGAAAACTTTCATTTATCAAAACTTTGCTGTGATATGGGGTAGGATCACATGAAACTCTGTCTAGGGAATTTGTTAAGGGTCCAGTACCAAAACTCCTGCTTAGCTCGAGTTCACTGAGTAAACAGAGACTTTGCTTCATTTCTGTGCTGATTTGGAGTTCAAAGTATAAAGGCCAGTCTTGGTGTCCCACTGAATTCTGTGAAATGTGCCCTGAGCATTTTAAAAGTGAAGGAAGGATGTTATAACTTTTGCCAGTTTGGACAGACCACTGAAAACTGTATCAAGGATAACTGGTGAAAGAGTCTCTGTTTAGCCAGCCAAATAATAAATGGCAGAAATTTGATTTTTTTGTTTATTTATTACAAACATTTGTGCAATTTACCTTGTTTTCTTTCAAATGGGGAGGTGCAAAAGGATACTTTTTTAAAGTAAGGTTTCCAAATATTTCAGGAGGCTTTAAAAGGAGCAAACTACATATACAAATATATGTCCATGTAAATACTCCTCTGTGTGTCTGCTCGTATGGAAACACATTTGCTTTAATCTCTGAAGAGACTGGAAAAGTTTCCACCTTCTGAAGAGGGTGGAAAAGTGATTTGATGTCTACCTAATTTTACCTGTCTGGTGCTAATTCATGTGACAAACCCTGCAATGTGGTAGCTGTTCTGAGAAGTGCCACAATGATATCATATAATCTCTTGTTCTGGTTCCAGCCAGGACAGGGTTAATTTTTGCTGTATTTTTGCAGGAGGGGCATGGACCATTCTGTACCACCTCACACCATGCCCAGTTGGAGGAGGAAGGGGTCCATTCTGGTGGGGTAGTGGGCAGTGAGAGGCTGGGGTTACACCATGTCTCAGCACTAGAGGATCATTTGCCTCTCTTGTACACTGTTATTAATATTATTGTTATTAATATTGTTGCAGTTAGCATTTGTTTCTTATTTCATTGCTGTTTTCCAGCAAACTGTTCTGATCTCAGCCCCTGACCTTTACCTTTTGTGCATCCACTTCTCCTCTCCAGCCCATGGCAGGGAGGGAGGCAGCGAGTGAGCGGCGCGCGGTTTGGGCTGTTTCCGTGGTGTTTTGGGGCTGGCTGAACTGAAGCCCATTTCCTCCAGCAGCTCTCCCAGTGCTGTACTCTGCACTGGCAGCTACAAAGGGACTGATAACACCCCAGAGTTTTGGCTGCTGCTGGGCAGCACCCAGAGCTGCCTCTCCAGCATTCCCCTCAAGGGCAGGTGGGGGTCAGCAGGATCCCAGGGAGGGACACAAGCAGGCTAGCTGACACAAATGAACCCAAGGGATGTTCTGTACCACATGGCATCAGCTCAGACACAAAAGCCAAGGAAAGGAGGAGGAAGGGAGGGCCATTTGTTATTTACAGTGTTTGCCTTCTGGAGCAACCACTCCAGGGGCTGAAGCCCTGCTCCCTGGGAAGTATCTGAGCATGGCTCCCTGATGGGAAGGAGAGAGTAAAGCTCTTTTTTTTCTCCTTGCTTGTGCATGTGCCAACTTTAGCTTTAAAGCAAAAGCTTATCTCAACCCATAAGTCATTTTCCATCTTATTTTCCCTCCCCCGTCCGGGCTGGGAAGGGGAGTGGTAAAGCAGCTTGGTGGGCACCTGGTGTCCAGACAAGGTCAACCCACCACAAATGAGAACATAAATTGGGTATTACCACTCCTAGACCACAACACCTCTCAATCCCTGAATTCAATGAATTCCAAGAGCTATGTTATGATGTTTGAGGGGTTTTTCCCTCAGGAAATTCCTGAGTCAGCTGGAGCCAAAGAAAGAGAGCTCACTCTTGATGCTGGTTTTGTTCACGATGACAAACTGGCACGTGGGTCCATCTGTACTTGGCTTTAATTCCAGCAGGAACTTTCTCTGATTCCTATACCTGGATTCACAAAGCTGTAGACTCCTTCCTGCTCACAACAAGTTGCACAACCAAGATCCTAGAGGCAAAAATAGACAGATAGCAGAAGATGTTGATTTTTTACTTGAGAAGTAGTTAGGATGAAGAAAAACAAAAGAAGTAACTTCATCCTCAAGTGCAGGCTGGAGATATAGAAAAATGTGCTCCATTAGCAGTCATTTGAATTTACAGGCCCTTGTCTTTGTGACAGCTTCCAAGCTGACAATTTTATCCATATGATCACAGGGAAAATGTATCCAACAGAGTTAAAAAGTACTGAAACTGTCTATACTCTCAAACTCTACATTGCAGTCGGATTGCACTTCCCTGGTACATGACATCTATGCCCTCTCTTCCCAGCAACAAGCAACACACCTGGTGGATTTGTGTTTCTCTGAAAAATGACACAAATGAAGTTACTTTAGCTAAAGTCCTGCATTTAAAATTTAAAAATTAAAAAATGTCTGAATTTCAATGTTACTGATATGCAGTGTGAACAACCTGCATGGACTGAGGAGCCTGGCTAGGAGTTGTGAGACTTTGTTTGTAGCTGCTAATGTGAACAAAACATTATCCAGCTCTCTCTAGCAGCTTCCTGCTCCTCTTTCTCTCTGCTTGCTATATTTAGGTCACACCATTTTCAGAGCTACAGATGCCTGTTACCAAACCTGTGCTGCAGCGAGGCCCTGGAGTGATCAGATGATTGCTAAAAAGAAAGAAACCCTTAGAAGCACGATGCCTTGGAAACATACATCAGCTGGAACATTTCCCATTTGGATCACTGTGGCAGCTGACCTCCTCCCTTCATTCCTCACCTCCAGTCTGGACTGACTGGCAGGTGCCCTCCATCCATCCATCCCTGCTGGTGTTTGGCAGGCCATGGCAATCCAGTGTGGGTCTGTGAGGTTGTGTGCAAGGAGCTGATCAGCTGAGTGCACGCTGCCACGTGCCAGATTATTCCTCAGAAAGCCAGGCTCTGGGTCTGGGAGTCCTGCTGGATGACCCTGTGCCAGTGCTGAGGCACCTGGGGGGTTCAGGGTTTGTGCCAGGCAAAGTAGAGCAGAGCACAGCTCTGCAGGGCAGGCTTCAGAAGAGAAGCATCTTTGGGGGGAGGAACTGTCAGCAGCAGGATCTCTTGGGGTTTTGCAGACTTTGAGCTGATCCAAGGGGGAATTTCAGTGTTTCCCTTGCCTCATTTCCCAAGAAACCTTTAAAAAAGAGAGAAAATGAGAGAGACAGAGGCAGAAGAAACCAAAGGTTTTGACTGGCACCTCCTCCCTCTGCTTCAGACCTTGTAAAACAACTGAAGGCCCTGACACATCTGGGCTCTTCTATTTTCCATCAAGATGAGTGCATTTCATTTATGTCACACTTTTGAACATGCTTGCATGCACAATGAGCTGTGCTGTCTGCCAGTGGAGGAAATGGAATAAAGCAGAGCTGGCCAGGACATCATAAGGGCTGTTCCAAGACCCAGCAAAGCCTGGCTGCATTTTCAGGTTATTTAGTCTCCCCCCTGTTTTATATTAAAGGGATAATGGTCACAGACAAGAACTGCTGACACTTGTCAAGTACTGATCAACTGGACTGTCTTGCAGGTCTGGCTGTAAATCAAGATATGACTCTGAGGAGAAAAAGCCCCCAAATGCTTCCCCCATTCCTTCTGTGGGGTTCCAGTGTGCTCCAGCCATGCCTTTGACAGAGCTTCAGCCAAATGCCAGTCAGAGGAGAGCTCAGGGCATTGCAGGCTGCTCTGGAAAAATGCTCATCACTGGGCATGAGCATGAACGAGCCTTTGTGTCCCTGTTGTGCCTGTGTGGGCAATGCACAGCTCCTTTGGATGCTGGGGTGATGTGACAGAAGCACGTGCTTGATCCCAGGCTGTCCTTTGGTTCATGCTGCCTAAGGAACATTGGGATTCATGCCCAGCAGTGAACCTGCAACCTGGAGAGCTCCTGGCTTGCATAGAGGGGAGCAAAATGTGCAAGATGAAGACACATCTCTCTTGTCTGTGCTGTTGATTAGCAGTCAATTACTTCACTCTGTAAATATTCCCATCAGGATGGGCCCAATCTGAGCTCTCCCCTTGAGCAGGTACATCCCACAAACTTCCCTGCTGCCAGGGAGGACTGGCTGCAGTTGGGATGGGGAGCTGGTCCTGGCATCAGGACGCAGCTGGCAGGACCTGCATGCCCAGCAACCTCCTGAGCTGTGCAATATTTACCTCCAGGCTGCCATTGTTCCCTGTTTACTGGCCCATCTTGCTCTTGGGCTGGGTACTTGTGGTGGTCACAGACTGATTTACTGGGGTCACTGAAAAAATCCGTTCTTTGGAGTTAATTTCCCTGCTGGCATCCTGTGTAATGATTGAATTCTGCTCCACGGCATCACCTCACAGTATGTGATTGTGCTCCTCTCACCAAGACAGGCACATTATTCATCAAAACACAACATTCAACCAAATAAATTACTCAGAACTTTTTCAAGTAAGTGAAGTGAGTTTCACCCTCTCTTTTTTTCCCCTGCATTTACTGCAGTGCTAAGCAAAGGCACCAAGTAGCCTAAAGGGATATTCCAGATATTAATTTCCTAGCTTTGTAGTTGCACAGTTTCAATTTTGCAGTGACTCTGAGCTGCTTTCCTAGCAGAATGCAGAAGGGAGCTCAGGCTGGATTTTGTGCACAGTAATGGAGTGCAGGATTGAAAGGCTGCAGTGCTGTTCATGCCAGCAAAGGGCCTGGCCCCTCCTGAGATGTGCCCCTGATACCTTGGAAATTGGCCCTCCTAGGGTTGATTTTACACTCACACTGATTTAGAGTTTGGTTGGCATGGGCCAACCTGCTTCTGCTGCTCTACAGTGAAATCCTGAGGTCCACAGCATCAAATGGACACTTAAATGCCTTTTATACCAAGATCACTTCTAAGAGTGACAGTGGAATGTCAGAGCAGTGGAGCAATCTGAAAGGCTTCAAGAGTTCAAGCGTGCTCCAGATGCTGGGATGATGAAGGAGCACAATGGGAAAAGAGGGAAAAAGCTAGGATTGTTTTCTAATCTCTTTATTTGCTTTGGTCCAGATAAAGCCAAGCATACTGCTTCTCAAACTTTAGTGATGCTCTGCTTTTTCACAGGAGAAAATTCTGCTTCATAGGGCAGCCGCAACTCCCCAGGGAGCCAAAACAGAGACTCTCAAAACCATGCTTGGTGATGATGTCCAGAATGGTCTGTTCCATCACCTTCCCAAGGATGGAGGTGAGGCTGACTGGCCAGTAATTTCTTATGTCCTTCTTGCCCTCTTTGAGGATGGAAGTAACATTGGTTTTTCTCCACTCATTGAGCACCTTTTCTGTTCTCCATGATTTTTCAGAGTTGATAGGAAGAAGAAGGGAGCCTTGCAATAAAACTCTGCAACCTTCTGCACAACAGCAAAGGAAAACTGAAGCTTGTCTTTGTCAGCTCCTCAGCTGATGGTCTGTGTGATGCCTCATCAGCCTTGCAGGACAAAGTCCTGCTGTCTTTTTAAAAATGAAAGTTCTCCATAATGTCCCCTTTAGGCAGTACAATCACAATCCAGCCACCTTCTCAGTATCTCAGTATCTAGAAACCTCTGGGGGGTTTCTAGAGCAAAGACAGCTTCCACCAGCTAATGCAGGTGGTTGAGTAACCATCAGTGAATCTTGGATGATGGAAGTTTGATGAGGAAGGTCTGGGAGATAAGATCCTACTGATCCCATCCAAAACTGAGTGCAAGTACAAAGAGTTTTACTTACACAGAGTAAGTAAAAGCCAATTTTTGTTCATCTCTGCCTTTAAAAAGATGACGTGGTGTAAGGCAAAAGCGTTGTTGTTGTTGTTGTTGTTTTTAAAATCAGAGGAGCTGCCCACGACCAGCTAGGGAGGTTTAAAAAGTGTGATCAGAAGTGTCTGTGTGTGCCTCTGTGGGCAGCACACTGTGTAAGGAAATTTTCTTTTTCTCCTCCCTGAGGTGGTTTCTTTGGGAAGAAAGCAGTCAGCAATTGTGGCATTAAAGAGATCGGCTTTAGATCTCTGAGTAGAGATGAAAGGGGAGCATTTATTGTCTGCAAGCCACTGCTTCTGGTTTTCTTCAGAATCAGCCAAGTAGCTCTGCACCAGTTACACTTATTTCAATGTCTGCAAAACCTGCTTTTTATGCAATAGGGTTGCACAGCTCCTATTTTCAAAAAAGAGTTAAAGTTTCAGGAAGAGCAGCAGAAAACAGCAAACATATTAGCAGAGGATCTGATGCCTTCTTTTTGTGCTTTTCTCATTTCAGAAGGAAAAAAGATACTGCAAATTTGAAAAATTCCTAAGGAGAAGGTTTGTAATATCAGGCCTCACCCCCATCCCATCCCCAAAATAAGCAGTAGCTGCTTCTGCTCAGACAATGCCTCCTAAGCTGTAAGATCAGCCTCCCATGGTTCAGGGGTGCTTTGCAAGGTGGAACACTGCAAAGCATCAGGAAAATCTGGTTGTGTCTGTTCCATGCACTTCAGTTCTGCCTACAAAGCCAAAGGATGAAACTTAGGAACTTTGATTATTCGTTTTATGAGAGAAAATTGGTCTGCTGTGTCCAGTTCTCCTGCTGCAAGAATTTCACAGGGCAAATGAAACCATTAAAATGGAACATAAGGGGATGACGCTGTGCTCTCATATACAAAACAACTCAAAAGAACAAAACAACAAAAGAAAGGCATCTTTTGTATTTCAGGCTCTATCACAGGTGACTTCCCTGTGGGACACCCTACTTGGACCAATTAATATCTGGACTGGCTGTACAGGGGAGCCAAGGCAGTGCTGTCTCACCACAGGTAGGAACTAAAAATGCCCACAAGCTTCAGAGGAGCAGGGGAACAGCTATCAACCCCTTTAACTGCAAGGAGAGAGGGAATTTGTGTGGTTGTATATGGCACAAACAGACATAACTCAACCTAATGTGCTGAAAGGTAGTGTCTCTGGCTATTTCTACCCATGGGATGAGTTCTCTGTGCCCAAAGGAGAAACACAAGGTTCAGGGCTTTTTATTTTGGTGGGTTTGGGGTTGGTTTTGTTTGGTTGGGGTTTTTTGTTGGTTTAGTTTGTTTGGTTTGGTTTGGTTTGGTTTTGTTGGGGTTTTTTTGTTGGTTTGATTTGGTTTGGGTTTGGTTTCTGATTGCTTTGGTTTTCTTTTTTTGGTGTGTTTCTGTGTGGTTTCCCCCACAACCCATCAATTAACATCTACATTGTACTCTAGGCTGTGCAAAACCCTGATGCTAAGTTTGTATTCAGTTCTATACTGAAAGCAGCTCCAGTTTAACTTTCAGAACATGTCAAGAGCTATAGTGAGGTCCTGGTGCAGGATACCAAGAGGGATGGCAGCATCCTGTCTTAAAGCTCAAGGTGAAAAAGGAGCAAGAACTCCAGGCTGCTGTTGCAGGTAGTCAGTAATTAGGGGAAGCAGTTGGCAAGGCACGGAAATTTTCCCAGCTCACACCTTTCAGCTGTCGTCAGAACAAAGCCCTAAATCAATATTATTGGTCCCTGAAGAAATCCAGTGGAGATAAATTAACATACCCTCCTAAATGACAGGCTTTTCCATTGCTGTCTGTCCCTAGATAGAAACTATCCATTGCTGCTTCACTGCAGCAGTCCCCAGGAGCTCTCCCTGTGTCCCTATGCCATGTAACACAAACCAGCCTTTTCTCAAGATCAAAACAATTTTCATATCTTTATGCTTCTAGAAAGGACAAAACATGCATGAATATAACCCTCCCTGCCAGAGTCTTACTCATGTCACCACCATGAAGGGCATCCCTCTTCAGCCATGGAGATCCCTGCTGGCAGAGCTGAAGGTGAGGATGGACAAGAGTGGATTGCCATGAAATTCCCTGGCAGCAATGATGGGTGTCGTTCTTTCCAGGCTCATGCAATTTGATTTATATCACCTCTGCTGCTGCATGTTGTCTTTCTTGTCAAATACATGGTAATCAGTAGAGGATTTAAACAAACTGCAGAGAAGGAGTGAGCAGGGAAAAGTATTTCTCTCATTTTGAGCAGGAAAAGGAGGTCTTTGTTTTCTCAAGAAGTTTATTTAGGGAAAGATCTGGAGAAGAAAGGGAGGAGAACAGAAGCACCTCAAGCTTGGGAAGAAAAAGACTCTAGATGTGACCTACTTTGTGATGCTAAGAAATGCTCTTTGCTACTTATCTGTTGCTCTCACTTTTTAGTATGCCTACTAGACACTTTGTTAATTTTGAACAAAGCCCCTCTTGAAAAAGAAGTGATTCCTATGTGCATAGAGCTTTTCAGACTTGAAGGTCTCAGGTGTTTCCATTGTCTTTTAAAATACCTCAAGGTCATGGGGATATGATGAATAAGCAGGACTGAGCTGCATTTTATTGTTTGTGGGCGTTCACTGTGTGCACAGCAATTTTCCTCCATCGGGGCTGGACTATTGTGTTGTGTAAGGGGGAATTAAAGATAGGCCACAGAACGAAAGCAAGATGCCTCTCAGCTGTCTTGTCAGGATTTTACAATCACCAGCAGCCTGCTGAACTGCTCTGATGGGCTCTCTTTTCTGTTCTCCCATCTTTCTGCTTGTTTTCGGGAGGGTTTGATTTTCTCAGCTTGGAGTTTGGAGTGTGTGTGCATGAAAGGGGGAGAGAGGAACACCCTGATTTATAACTTTACAAGTAATCTGCTTGGCCTGCACATGTGAGGCAGGATGGCTGCATGCTGCCAGCGGCCTCCCAAGCATCACTGTCCCTTTGGTCTGTGCTGCCAGGAGGGTTCTGTGTCCCAGCCACAACACCAGCCACAGTGGTGTGTGTTCTTTCAGCACTGTTCCTTAGTTTTTCCCACAGGTTTCTTCATTTGCCCAGTCCAGCCTAAAAACCCAGAGGCCAGGCACAGAACAGAGAAGAGTTTGCAGGGGGAAGACGTGGATCAGCCAACAAAAATCCACCACCCTGCCCTCATCTCAAGAAGCTCTGAATTGTAGAAGAGGCAGCTGGAGACTGTCATGGACCTTTGTCGGACAAAAGCAGCCTCAGTCGATTTTTCCATGTCTTTGTTCTAAAAACTGATTTAATTTCTGCAGTATAAAAATACTTTATAAGGATCTTTAGAAGTGCCAAGAAGGAACACAGAGCTCAACTGGAAGAAAAACGAAACTCTGGTACAAAGCAAGGAATCCAGATAATAAATGGGCCCAAAGGAATCAGCCTTGAATGACTGCATAGCACTCCTTTGGTGGAAAAATGGTGACTGGTTTATTGTTAAACAGTCCATATTTCTTGTGGGAAGCAATCATGCAGAGTAGTAACACTAATGTAAATAGAAATTCTCTCCAGAAATTGTTTCTGAGAATGCCAGCAGCCTTAAAATAGTTGCTTGCTCCCTCCAAATAGACACCACTGAACTTACAAATTGATGTAATTCCAGCAATGGGCCTGTAACTTTCCTCTGCAGTCACGCTGTTGAATTAACAAGTAAGAGGGAAATAGAATGCAGAGAAGGCAGAGTTACTGAACACCTTCTTTGCATCAGTCTTCCCTGGCAAGATCAGCCCTCAGGGATCTCTGATCCAGGGGACCAGGGTAAAGGATTGGTGGGAGGAAGACTTCCCCTTGGGCAAGGAGGATTGGGTCAGAGATCACCCAGGCAAATTTGGCATCCACAAATGATGACCCAGGGTGGTCCCTTCCAGCCTGACCCCTCCTGGGGTTCTGTGATTCTGAGAGTTGGGAGGATGAAAGAAAGAAGGAGTAAGATAAAATTTGGGCAGAGATCACAGCTTGCTGCTACTAGAAGATGTTGGGGATATTATCAGAAGTCCATATATGTTTTGAAAACATTTTTTTTCCTCTAAATCTTTGTGTAACTTTTACTTCTACTGTAAGTAAATGGCATTTAAGCTCTCTGAGTTGAGTTCATTTCCCTCTTCTCAATACGGATTTTTGTTTTCCTTTTTTGTGTGAGCTTCCCCAAATTTCTATCTCTCTAACTCAAAAGGCACCTTTACAACACAACTCACAACTTAGTTCATATCCCTAAAGTTAATTATTTTGTGCAAGATCTTTCATATAATCTTTGGTACTTTCATTAAGACATAGTGGTTTTAAAATGAGACCTGAATATTCACCTGCTTATCTCAAACCTACAAAGAATTTCCTTGTATTTCACATGGAAGTAATGATTTCTCTTCCTTCTCTTCCACTGAACCCCAGAGCTGAACAGAGTTACTTATTGTCCTCTGTGATCCTGCAGAGTGACCCCAGGAAGCTGCCAGGAGCCAGAATGGAATCCCACTGACCCCTCCCTAGGCACTGGGATCTGGCTATTTCCAGGTGGCTCCCAAGTGAGGGATAGCAAAGGTGAACACCAGCGTCCATCACTCCGTTCTGCTGAGATCAGGGTCTGGCCTGGACTTCCAGCACAGAAGATTTCCCAAGTGTTTCATGAAAGCTGACAATTAATACAACTAAATTGTTCTCTGCAGGGGATGTGGTTTGGTTCAGAACAAACTGACCTATAAATAAATCATACCTACATATTCCCCAATTCCCCACATGACTTTTTAGACTCAGCTGGTCAGAGCATGGTGCTAACAACACCAAGGTCACAGGTTTGAATCTTGTACAGGCATTCACTTCAGGGTTGGACTCGATGATCCTTGTGGGTCCCTTCCAACTTGGAATATTCTGTTATCCTCCACTTTATACCAACAACGCCATGATGAAGCACTGCATCTGAATTGTTTCATTTCACACCCGGCTTCCTCTTTGTATTAATGTCATTTTATGCATTTAAATTTCAGAGGAAGCTAAACAGAAGGCAGCCTAGCAAAGCAAACCTCACAGCCTCGTTCATCAGTGTCACTTAAGGTGATGCTGCCTTTGCTGAGTCAGAAAGCTGCCCCTTGATTTATGACTGCCTGTTTTTTGGAAGAAGCTTTTCTCAATCACAGGGTCTAAGGCCTAAAGAAACTTTCCAGTCACTTGCCCTGACAATCCACGTGCTGTCACGTGTTCCTGCAGTGCTGTGGTGTTGGTGGATGTCTGCAGCAAGCCAACAACGTGGCCTTTGAGGGGCTCAGCTCTGTTGTGCCTGCTAACAAGCTTTTGTGCAGTGTGTGTAGGCAGCTTTAAGTGCTTCTGCTCAAAGCTGGGCAAGGCAAAACTATTTCCTTTCAAGGTCATCTCTAGGATGCTGCTGAGTTTCCAGGCCTGATGCTCGCTAAGATTTGTTCAAAGAAAAAAATTCTGTTTAACTTCAGCCTTTTCTTGGCTGCCAATAGGCTTTGGTAGAAAAGAGGGAACCAGAAAATAGTGTTGTTGAAAGATACCTCTGCTCTTAAGTTATGCTGGGAACAAGAGACTGGCTTTTCTGGGAAGCCAGCAGCCTGAGTGAGTAAAATCAGGAACACTTTCTGAGATTTAAGTCTCTTCCCACCAAAGGTCATTTCTACACAGTTATTCACTTAAGAGGTATCAATTAGCCAAAATAGAGGTGGATTTGAGCCAGATGCTAAGAACTAACCCCTGCTCATGTGGTTTATTGACTGCAGTAGAGAGCCTGTTGATTTACAGGAGTGTAGTTAAAAGGAGATCCAGGACTTAATGAGGTGCTTTAAAGCAAGGAGTTATATATGAGAGTCTCAGGAGTTGAAGGTGAGGGTGCAGCCTCCAGGCAACTGAGAATAGGTGGAGAGTTGAAATAAGCTCTGGAATCATTGGCTTAGCAAGGCACTTGCTCATGCTAGGCTGGTCTGGCTTTGTTGGACTGGGACCAGCTGGTCCAAGATGGAGTTTTACTGGAGACTAGCCCCTTTGGACAGTCAAGGAAGTCACAGCATCTGATCCCCATCACACCTTTTCTTGTTTTGATGCAGTTTTGACAATCCAGGTAATATCAACAGACACCTATTCCCACCCTGACTTTCAGGGGAATGGGAGGATGCTGTCAGCATAAAAATTCTCTGGGAAAGGGTAAACTTCTAAATGCTGAACTTGGACTGGGCATCTGAATGTGGGACTGTTCACTTAAAATGGAAATCAGCAAAGAAAACTATAGGTATGATTTCCAACCAGACCTTGCCAGTCCAGCAACATTATTCATGTTTGCTTCTGTTCTGTTGCTTTACAGTCAATAAAATGGTGTGTTGTACATTTTCAGTGTAAGCTATAGTCATTGCTCCTAATAATTTGCCCTTTAGACAGGTGGTTTTTTTTCAAATAATCCAAATTACTGGAATGCTAAAGGTGTCTCAGAAGAGGGCCAGACCACTCAGGAATATTGGGAATCATGTGTACACTTTGTAGGTGCTTTATTAGTTACCACTTGCAATCCCTCAGGAGTCCATAGATCCTTGGGATTGATGCAAAAGCACTGCCCCAGATAGAGAAGATGAGGGAAGCTGCTTGTGTAACCCAGCTGGGGAGAAGCAAAGCTGTTGGAATAATATTGTTTATTAAGAAAAATGAGCCTTATGCAATTTGTCAAATGGTCACCTTCTGTTATGGTGATTTCCAAACAAGCTTGCTTCACAGGTCAGAATTTTATGCTGAACTTTCAGATGTGGTTATTTTTGCTCATTTACATGAGATTAAATTATTTCTTAGCTCCCTTCTGTCATGTTATGGATGGGCACTGTAAACAGTACTAATGAGGTTGTATCTGTTATCTTGTAGTGCATTCAATTAATCACTAAGAAAAATTAAGATAGGTTGAATTTCAATGTTTGAAACAGTGGATGGGATTTAATCAAAAATGACATGGGGTAGCTGCAACAATTTCACTTTTTTTTTCTTATATTCAGATTTGGAAACAAGCTGTAGGTAAACCTTTTTGATAGAGCCACTGAATTTTCTTAAGAAAGGATGTTCTTTGATGTTTGATCTTTGCACACTTTCAAGCCTAATCAACAAGGAGATTTAATCAGTGAAACAGATAGCAGCTAACAAGCTCTGAGAGATGTTCATGTGTTAGAAAAACAAATTACTTGTGGGTAGAATTGCCTCATTAAGGTTTAGGGCTGGACATGCTTCAATGGTCTCAGACTCAGGGGGAGGTTAACTTGGGGAGAAGGATGTACCACTGATAGGGGACACAAAGAATGCAGAATTTGTGGGCCCCAAGGACATTTAGCAGAACTCCCAATAAAGCAACTGTGCTGAATCAGCTCTGCCTGGGTAGAAGGTGATTCTTGCAGGGGCAGATCACAACCACCAACTCACTGACCTGAGAAACCCAGCTCAGAAGAGACAGCCTGAGCATGGGGACTAATTAGCATGAGAAGACAGAGTGTCATTAACCAAAGATAGAACACTAATTAACAAGAGAACTGTGTAACTTGTAGCCTCAGCCCTTTGTTTGCTAAAATGTATAAACAGTAAAAAGTTTTGATAGCTGGTGTGCTTGATCTGTGGAATACCACAGAGCACCCAGGCCTGTACAACTCTGAAATAAATTATCTATGTCTCTCTCAAGTGTGTAATTATTGGCTTATTGCACACCAGGTAATGAATCTGATTTTTGTGGACAAGACAGGAGGACAGACCGTGGGGGTATTTTATTTTCCTTATTTTATTTCATAATGACTGATTGACCAAACTCAGGTTTGTTAGAGAAACTTTTCTTTTTTTCTTGGTTTGGATTCTAAATTTACTCCCTACAGTGCTTTAGACAGATATTGTGCAGAGGAAAACCAAGAGAAATACTGTGGCAACACATTTATTATAAAGAAATAGGTCACTGTTAGATTTTTTACCAATCTTCCTGTGGAATGGATGTCGTATTTCCTGAAAACTAAATACAGCAATGTGCNTCCCGTGCCTAATGATGGGGATTTCCAGGGTCCCAACCAACCAGGAGAGACCTCTGGGGTCCCCCAGGGAGGGGGTTGGGGCCTGGTGGGGAAAAACCACTTGAGAACAGAGGGAGAGGGGGAGGGGCAGAACCGGGAATGGGACCATTATAAGTTAACAATAACAAATAAAATATAATAAATAAATGAACAAACTGCCACACTTAATTATCCCTGTTTTACCAAAAATGGTCTCATTGAGGACCTGCTTTGATGCTTCCTGCTTCATGGGTTTGCAGGAATGACCAAGAATGAGGATGCTGAGGGAAGGCAATTCTGCCACAGCTTGAAATACAGTGGCATGAAACCTAACACTGAAATATATTGTAGGCTTTGCCTGATTTTGCACCCTCTGATGTGTGCTATAATTTGTAGGAAGGCAGAACCTAAGCACCTGCTAAATCTACATGTAGATGACTAGAAACAAGCTGGAAGATCTTTGATGAGCCTGATCACACTGTAGAGACAGTGCTGTCAACATTGTACTCCCATGGTGTGTGACAGGTTTGTTACCTTGTGCTGGTGAGGAATCTCAGATCCACAATGTTTTCAAAAACTTGTTGTGTCTCACCCAGCCAGGCCTGACTAAAATGTCTCTTCTCTGCCTGCCCCCAGATGGGCATAAATAAAAGTAAATTCAGACATGTTTCTTGCTTTGGGACATGTCCTTGAAAAGATCTAGAATAATTTTTTTTCCCTCCCTGAAGTTCAGCAATTGAATTCTTCAGTCTCCACACTTTTTTTTTCATTTTGGGGAAGAGGGAGGGTGGGTAAACAACGGGTCCTGTTCTATTGGCAGCACTGAGAAAGATGGAAAGTCCTATCCCATGGCATGCCTGGGTGTCCCAGAGAGCTGTAGGGCTTTCTGCCAGCAGGAATTGGGACAGCCCTTCCCCTGACCTCTGGGAAGCAGAGCAATGTAGTGCTGTAGGAAGGACAAGCCAGTGGCTGGGCTTTGGGAGATCTAGCAAAGCGCAAATTACCCAGAACTGATCCACCAAAGAGTGTGGCCAACCAGCTGCTTCTACAGGCAGAAAAGCCAAAACCTGACATACCCCACACTCCTTGTTTTGTTGTTGTTGTTGCTTTATTTTTGTTGGCTTGGTTTTGTGGTTTGTTTTTTTTTATTTCCTCACATTGCTGAGATTCATCTGGTGCCCAGATGTTTGCTGGCAGAGGTGCACAGAACCACTCAGCAAACAGGCTCAGGAATGGCCAAGGTGCAACAGAAAATGTGTGGGTCAAGGCAAAAGCTGTGCAGAGCAGCCCCTGCCCCTCTGGAATGAGCAGTGGAGCACAGGAATGAGCAGAGGAGCAGCGAGGGCAGGCTGCAGGCAAGGCAGGGAGTGCTGCATGGGGAGCTCTGGCTGCTCAGCTGGATTAATGAGCTGGTGCTGTTAGCTCCCTCTTCAGAAAGCTCACACTGGCAGAATTAGCTCTGGAGGAAAAGGGGGACAGCGGTTTTAAGTGTCCTAAGAGACTTTTAAAAGCACAAGTCGTGTTTCAGCATGGAAAGCTGCAAATGTTTTGATGTTAATTGAAGGATGTTTCAGCCTGATTTAATTTGTTCATTGCCCTGCTGACAAATTATGTAGCTCTGTGATACGGTGGGTGCCTTTATGCACTTTATCCTAATTATTGATAAGTAAGTGTGAGCAGTAACAGTGCCTAGCCCTTAATGGGGGGAGGGAGAGGGTGAGGGAGGAAAGCAAGCAGTTTTAATCATCAGGGCTTTTTTGACTGTGACTGGTCTTGAGAAGATCGTGTCATTTTAGGGCTGGGAAAGCAGGCATCTTAGAGGATTTATCCTATCCAAGGCCTGAGACTAAAACCCCCTCCTGTCCATAACCTTTATTGCCAGCTCATCAGTTCTGTGGAAAAAAACCACTGAGTTCTCAAGAAGTCAGATCATTTTGGGGAATTCTGACTGTGGAGCAGGGATCTTTGTATGGCTCTTGCCTGATTGTGGTGGTTTGGTATGGGCTGTATGCCACGTGCCCACCAGAGCCTCTCTATCCCTCCCTTCCCCAGCTGAACAGGGGAGAGAAAATACAATGAAAGGCTCATGAGTTGAGATAAGGGCAGGGAGAGATAATTCACCAGTTACTGTCATGGGCAAAACAGTCTCAACTTGGGGAAATTAGTTGAATTTACCATCGATCAAAATCAGAGTCAGATAATGAGAAGTAAAACAAATGCTAAAAATACCATCCCCACAACCCTCCCTCCTTCCCAGGCTTAACTTACTCTCTGATTCTCTGCCTCCTCCCTGCCAGCAGCACAGGAAGGTGGGGAATGAACAGTCAGTTCATCAAATGTTTCTGCCACTTCCTCCTCAGGGAGAGGTGTCCTTCCCCTGCTCCAGCATGGGGTCACTCCCGTGGGACACAGCCCTCCACCAACTTCTCCAACATGAGTCCTTCCCATGGGCCACAGTAGTTCACAAACTGCTCCAGAGAGGGTCCCTTCCACGGGGGCATTCCTTCAGGTTGTAGAAAACAAATATGAATATTTTTGGTGGTAGCAGAGCAGGGAGAAGAAGACAACATGGGCTAGGTCCAGGTCTTCAGTTAGAGGCTTCGAAATCGTGTTGTGAAATTTAGGAGCAGCCAAGATCTCTTCTCTGAGGATTGCTTGTCCCTGTCTCAGCTCTCTGCTGACTCCTGTGCAGGTGTTCAGCCTGGGAAGGATTTGGTGCTGTGGTGTGGTACTTCTGATCAGAATGTGGTACATAATCCGTGTTGTAATTCGGTTTCCAGTTCTGGCTGCTCCTTTCCCGAGTCAGTTTTTTGGCAAGTGGAACAGTTGCACGTTCTGTTTCCGAAGTGATTTAGTATCAGCAGAGTTTTAAAAAACCCCAAAGGTGCTAATGTTAGGCAGTTGCATATTTTTCATTCAAAACTATCCTTCTGGGAAGTCTTCCAGGATCTAGATAATTTCTTAAGGAGAATTTTGGCACTTCACAGTGTGAGCCTAGCACGCAGCAGAACAGGTAATATTCACTCCAGCCACTGGGCACTATGGTGATAAGGAATACTAAGAATTTTTTTTTTTTTAATCTATCCTTGATTAATAAAAACATAACACTTATTGCAAGATCAAGTGCTGGAATCAGATCAAATCTCGTCCTTTGCTGAATTATGAAATTAGGCCAACGCTCTAACAATCTCCCAATTTTTTGCATGGGATGGAAAAGGTTTTGCAAACTGGAAGGGTTATGACAGTGAAAATAGTGGGGTTTCTGATCTAATTCTGTAACAGGGGTAAATAATGAAGGAGAAGCAGAAATGGATGCTGTTGAATTTGTGCATCAGAGTTAACGAGGCTTGGCCCCTTTCTCAAATGTGCTGCAGTTGCATGAAATAGTTGAAGATGAAAAATGAGGTTTTCAGCCAGGACCCAAGTGCCCTGTCACATTGTGACAGTTAAAATGGGTAAATAACCTTCTTATGAAAAATGAAAGTGCCATTTAACAAAAACCAGGAATACTCTGAAAGATGGCCTGAAGCTTCTGATGAAGGAACGGCTAGGTTTTTATTTTAGTTGCACTGTTATTATTCACCACAGCAGAATGTACATGTAGGTTTCTGAAGCTTCCTCTGGACCCACTTCAGCAGGTCTGTGCCTTTTTTTATGCTTGGGCTTTCAGTGCTGGGTGCAGCATTCCAGGTGGGATCTCAGCAGAGCAGAGCAGATCACCCCAATAGCCATGGGTGTGTCTGCTGTGGAGTGTTTGTCCTCTCAACAGGCAACCCAAGCCAGACCTGTTTGAGAGGCTCCATCTTTGGTTTTTTCCCCATGTTTTAGCTCTACCTCTGGAAGCTAAGCATGATACAGCAGTTCTTGTTGTCGTGCCATGCCTGCCCAGCTGTCACTTGGAGCATGCTTGGCAGAGATTGACAGCGAGGAGAGGTGTGAGCGAGTCCTTCACTGCTCTCCCAGCCTGAGTAAAAGCACTGAGCGTGCTGGAGCTGCCACTCTGCAGCAGGACTGCTGAACCAGGCACCCAGGCTACCCCTGCCAGGACAGTGCTAGAAGCAAGCCTTGTATTTTCCTGCAGTGGGGCAGAGGGACTTCGAGGTTTGCCTGAGGTTGGAAATGGGGGTGTGTATTCTATTCCCATCTGTTAGAGGTGGGGCAGTTATCCTCTGTTAATTGGGCAGTTTGCTTTATCTCTTCCACAACCAATCCTCCCTCCAGGAGATATCTTCTGTTAATGAGTCAATTATTATTAATTATCTTCTGTTCATGGGCCACTGAGTGTCACTGCATGGCTGATACAATGACATCATCCCATTGGGAGATGCTCCACCCAGGGGGAGGAGCCAAGCATTCCTACCTGGATAGAATCTGAGGTTTTGAGCACCACAGCAGCCTTTGCCACTGCATTCCCAGAGGAAAACCAGGCCCATCTACACCACCACTGGACCTTAAGAGGAAAACTCCACCCTTCTACAGGATCCCTGCTCCAACAGAGCCACACTGCAGGAGGGCTGAGCCACCATGGAATGGGGCTGCACCAACACCCAGACCCAGGCCCATCTACACCACCACTGGAGCTTCAGAGGAAAACTCCACCCTTCTACAGGATCCCTGCTCCAACAGAGCCACAGCTGGCACTGCAGGAGGGCTGAGCCACCATGGAATGGGGCTGACCAACACCCTGACCCACAGCGTGTCAGGGAGTGTTCTGACTCTGTCAGTGTTGTTTTGTATTAATGCACTGTTTATTTTATTTTTATTTTCTTCCATAATAAAGAACTGTTATTCCTCCTCCCATATCTTTACCTGAGAGCCCCTAAATTTCAAAATTATAACAATTCAGAGGGAGGGGGTTTACATTTTCCATTTCAGGGGGAGCTCCTGCCTTCCTTAAGCAGACACCTGTCTTTTCAAACCAAGACAAGGTTTAATGGGATAACATTAATTAGCAGAGCTCCCCAGCTTTAGCAGTACTGTAGTTTCCTATTGGAATAAGGCTTGCATGATCATTACCTCTGTCTGATTTTTCTTCCACTCCCAGTAATTCCTGACCATGGCTGATAAACTTGATTGATCTAATTAATGAGCAGCGTTCCCAGAATTATTGAATTTCCTACAAATACTGGGAAAATTGTTGGTCAAAGGAACAGTCCTGATTGACTCAGAAGTTTGGTGCCTCAGCTTGCAGTTGACCCAAATAAGCATCAGGGCAAGCTGAAAGGAGAGATTAGCAGCAAATATCTTGTGAAATATTGAATTTGTGAGTATTGCAGTGAAAAGAAGAAAGGAAAAAGAGTTCTAGAATGCAAATATGCTAGGAGAATTTCCACTGACTGGCAAACTGGCTTGTTAAGGAACCAGCACAGGAGAAATCCCTATAAAAATTTGCACCTTTCCTCTTGGTTTATTGTCCAAGTGCCTTCTAGTCCTACGTGGAAGTGTGTAGTCAGCCTCTATCTTGTGGGACTTGTCCTCTCTTCACATGCCCAGTGCCGCCAGAGATGATACAAACACCACAGAAACTGCGACCTACAGAAGAGTGACCCTGTGCTCTCACTTTTGTTGTGGCTGTCCTTGCTGTTCTACAGCACATCCAAATTCTGGTAAAATGGGACTGGTGCTGGGGGAGCATTCCCTGGGAGAAGGATCTGAAGAGGTGGTTTGCACCTGCCAAAATTAGTGAAGCCCTGCTAGGGCAAAGGTGCTGGTGTTGTTTCACATGTGTGAGGAGGCTGAAAAGGGATGAGAATCTGCCAGGCACTGTTTATCAGCAGTGAGACCGAGCTTGGATCCACATGGTTGAAATGGCCACAGGGTCACCATTTACCATCAATTCAAACAACAAAAACATTTCATTATTTAATATTATTCATTCTTTAGTTTTATGCTTATAAATACTTTATTTATTAAATAAATAATTTTTTCCACCTTTCTCTAAAAAAATACTTTTCGCAAACCAATTTTTAAAAACCCCATTCAAAAATTTCTTCCCAAAATTTACACTAAACCAAAACATACACACCATAGAATGAAAAGCCACACAAGCAAGTGGGAGGTTTGTGGCTGGAAATGCAAAATTATGCAGGAGCCACTCAAACCCTGGTCACTTCTGTTGCTTTGTTGTTGTGGGATGCATCAGGATTTTGCCAGCCTTTGGCCACAGTAGGATAGAAGGATGACTCATGCCTAAAATGTGATCAGGTTTTGAATTAAAAATTTAAGTCACAGATGGACCTTTGGATAGTTTTTTTTTTTTATAAAGAAATCTGTTTCAAAACTATCTTTGAAGGAAGACTAGTTGAGAGATACCCCAAGCTACTCTGTGACTATTAATATTGACTGTGAGAAACTGTCAATCCTCCAAGTCAGAAGATTAAGGAGAGAAAGGATGGATCTCTCCTGCCTTAACAAGACCTGTGTCTAAAATCTCCTGGACAGCTTCTAGGAACTTCAATCTTAGCCTCTCATCTCAGAGTACATGGAGTACATCGACAGTTGGGCTCTGATTTGGTGATATCTTGGGCGTTTCATGAAGAAATATCAAGAGCTGAGTAAGCCAGCTCTCTTTCTGACCAAGCACTGTTAAAATTTGGTTATTGCATTGGATATGTATTATAGGGAGAAAATGCAGAGAAATTACAATACTTTAAATTAGCAGGCAAGACTAACATCAAAGCTATGCAAATTCAGGTTGGGTGCTGAACACACATCTTCTGTACTGAGTAACTGTTGTAGGAAAGCATCCTCCAAGCTCCTTCAGCTCTTGATACCTTTAAATTATTACAGCTGTATAGCTTCCTTCTGGCAAGTTATTTATTTTAGCACAGGCAGAGTTGGGTGATGGCCTGGGGTTGGTTACAGAAAAGGGCAAACTTGAAGATCTCCTGGTCTGTGTTGAAATGAAATCCTGTGCATAAATGAGATTTTTTCTTCAAGTTTTGCTTGCAAGTAAAAAAGCTTTAGTATTAATTAGCATTAGTCTCTTCCCTTTTAGTACCTTCCTTCTAATATTTTCATGAAAGATTCATCTCTGCTTTTATGAACAATATTAAAATAGGCCTGTTAGCATCTCCCATGAATAACCATCTTTTAAAATCTAGAGAGTGCTAAAATCTTCCATCCACTTCCTTGGGAAACAGAAGGAACAAAGAAAGGGCTGCAGCCCCACTGGAAGTATTCAACTGCAAGATTCACCCTTCAGCTGCTGTTCTGCTTTCTGCCCAGGGGATTGTGAAGGTGTGAGTGTCCATGCTGCAGTGCTGCTGTGCATCCTGGAGGCACAAAACTTTGCAGCAGGTAACAAGGAAAACAAACCAGAAGAGTGCATCTTCCTGCATGGAAAACCACAGGCACTGAGGCCCATTAGAATTGCAATTTTGATGGGTGTTGCTGAGCAATATACATGATGGACCTTACTGGAAAGCTGTCAAAAATATTTGAGTTCTCTCTGTTGATTTGAAACCAGTCTGAGTCCTGAGAGCTGGCAGGGATGGGTGTAAGTGCTTGTTTGGGGTCTGTTACACACACACTCCATCTGAATTGCAAACCCCAAAGCACTGCTGATTATTCACACTCCCAGCACGGTGCTTTTGCTTTGGGGGATTAAATGAAATACCATTTCCAGAAATTGAGGGGAGTATTCAATGTCTCTCTAAGACATCAATCACTTGGGGCCTATTGCTGCCAGAGTCCGTGGGTGTGGTATATGATTATTGACTGGGGTTTCTAAATGCATTTGTCCCCAGGTAATCATCACTCTATGCTTGCTCTTAAGGCTGTTTTTGCATAAGGCCTGTAATGCTTAGACTGATTTTTAAACAAAACAGCTCTGAATGACTGTGGTTTTCTACCAGAGCACTGGCAGCTAATTTGGAAGTTGTAATTGTTGCCTTCCTTCTTTTTCTTTCTTAGAGTGGGCTGGGAAAGGAGGGCATGCTGTGTTAGGCAGGACACTTTTTTGTGTGTGTGAGCTTCTCACTCTGGATGATTTCCTAGTGACCCTTCTTTGGCTCAAAGCTATTTCTTTGGATAACTAAATTTACATTGGTGCATCAAAGCAATGAACTCAGGCTGACTCCTTCAACCAGTCTGCACATTTGACAGGGAGAATTACACACAGTGCTTAGGAGTGAGGTGTTGTTCTCAAAATAGGGCTAAGATTGTGTTGTCAGGGGTGCAGGACATTTTCTGATTTCACACAGTGGCAGTGCAGCAATAAGGTTTTTCCCTTTTTATACAAAGAGGGTAGCAGCAGTTATCCACTGCTTACTAATTCTCTTGGTTAGCCTGCTCCCTAGAGCAGGAATGCTTGGAGAGGAAACTGAGATCTCCCTAAAAGTTCATATAGCCATTGGTAGTCTGGATGACCCCTCTTGCCATGCTGACAA
>WEZZ01023717.1:196019-249636 GCA_013400585.1 Chloropsis cyanopogon
AAAAAAAAAAAAAAAAAAAAAAAGTCCTTGACCTACTCTAAACATGAATTAGCAAAACCCAAAACATCAGTATGTTATCAACTTTATTCTCACACTGAATCCAAAACACAGCACTGTACCAGCCACTGAAATTGAATTAATTCTATCCCAACCAAAACCAGGACACCATTGTGGCTCCCTTCTACTGAAATATTCTATTCTCTTCTGTCCTGTTCTATTCTAGCCTCTTCTCCTGTTTCTGTCGTGTTTTCTTTTCTCCTCTCCCCACCCTTTTACTGAGCAGTGCTTTTGGTCCCATCTCTGCTGGAGGAGGTAGTTATTAAAATCTCACAGGGGCCTGATGCAGAGTTCACTGCTGTTAATGTCATTTATCACAGCCAGTGGCCATGGAAAGGCTGGTGAACCTGGAGCAGGTGGAATATATTTGGTCTCCTCGTGCCTCAGAGCAAGACAAAGGCTTTGATCTTTTCCTTGACAGACAAAAAGCATGTGGGGTAGGTGGGCAAACTAAGGGAAGCCTTAAAATATTTCAATGTATTCTCAGTCTTTCTCCAGCAAGCTCCAGAGATGTCCTTTGAGAGAATATTGCTTTAATTCCTGCTGTGTTTATGTCCCTGTTTAACCCCTGGTGGCAGCTCAGTACCATCTAGCCACTCACTCACTCCCCCACCACAACTCCCCACCCCTGCCCAAGGTGGGGACGAGAACTGGGGAAAAAAAAAGGTAAACTTTGTGGGCTGAGATAAGAACAGTTAAATAATTAAATAAGATAAAAGACACTGCCAGTAGTAACAATAATAATAACCATAATGAAAAGGAGGGGGAAAGAGAGAGGAACAAACCCCAGGAGAAGCAAGTGATGCTCAGCACAACTGCTCAGCTCTCACCATCCCTGAGCAGGGATCAGCAGCTCCCAAGTTTATATTTACCAACTCCCCCAGTTTATATTCTGGGCATGGTGTGGAATTTCCCTTTGGAATGTCCCAGCTGTGCTGACTCATGGCTTCTGGTTCAGCTCCTCACTGGCAGAGCAGGGAACACTGAAAAATCCTTGACTTAGGGTAGGCACTACTTAGCTAAAACATCAGGGTGTTAGCAGCATTATTCTCATCCTAAATCCACAGCACTGCACCTGCTGCTGCTGATTCCAGGGCAGTGTCCACCTCTTACTCCATACTAGTTACATCATGCCAGGTGTGTTTCCTTTTCCTAAAAATAAATTTAAAACTTGACCCTTTTCCTTAAATCTATCTTGATCCTTTTATTCCGGTCAAGCAATTTGATTTTTAAAGAAGTTTTTTTACAAGTGGGAATGTGTTCCACTCTGATTTTGTGTTTGTGGTAATGTCTGTAGGAGAAGGAGAATCATTTGGAGAGTGAATGTGACTGAGGAAGAGAGATGGTGTGAGACAGGATGGAGTTAGTGCCTGATGAAAATCCACTGGGACTACTGGGACACTGTGTCTGGAGAAACTGGGAACACACAAGCCCTGAGTTAGGAAAGTAAGGAAAGCAAAGACTGACAAGCAGCAGAGAGATTCTCTGGGAGAGTAAAATCAGTTCAGGAGACAAACACAGATGAGACAGACTATTTGCTTAAAAGATAATTTGGAAGGAGAGCTTCTCCTCATCTGGGACAGCTCCCTCCATCATGACTCCCTCCAGAGCTGAGGCTGCTCCGGCCCAATTCTTGTGTTCATCCTCCTTTCAATGAGAGGTTGGAGTGGAGATAATCTGAGTTTCCTGAAGTGGTGCTTCTGTGAGTCTTATCTATCAGACTCATCACAGGAAAGTATTTATGGGATTTTGTTCCTGCCCTTGAGGTGTCAAAGTGAATGAGACTCCCTGCTGGTGAAAAAAGGAGGGATGTGCTGGCAGAAACCCCTATCCTGACCTTGGGCAGATGTAGAAACCCCAGCTCTCCACCTGCTTGGTGATGTTAGGCTGAGATTTTGGTTTTTTGGAGCTTCTCCAAGATCTGCTTAATATCCCCTGGGCAAAGCATGGGAGTGAGAGCAAAGCTGGTTTATGCCTGAAGAGTCAGGAAAGTAAGGAAAGACAGAAGGACATACCCTGGCATCTCCTTCAGACATCATCCAAGAATCCCTGAACAGGGTGCCTCAGCTGTGAAACTTGCCTCTGGTTTTTGGTCTTGTCTTGCCCTTGCTCAGAGCAGCACTGACTCTTTTCACTGTGACAATTTCTCCTATAGATCTCATACACTGTCACACTTTGTTGTCTGTCAGAAATGGAGGAGTCTGTCTGGGCTCCTAGATGCTGTGGAGCAGAAGATGTTCTATGGGAAATTGTGTGCAGCTGCTTTCTCTCTCTCACCCACACTCTTTTCCCACTCACTTTTAAACTTCCCTAAAGTCTTGCTTTATCCCTTTTCCTTGTCCTTTTCTGTTTAGACAAACATCACTTGCACCCTCTCCAACTGGGAATTTTTCCATGTGCTGCTGTTCCACTTTTCCTGAAGGGCAGTTGCTTCTCTGGGAGCCCTGGTGGTCCTGGCTTCCCTTTGATCCCAAATGCAGCCTGTCACCATTTGGAATAAGCAGAGGCCTTTTAGAGTGGTGGGTATGGCTGTCAGAGACAAGTCTGCTGCCGTTATTAGAAGCTGTTCTCCACTGGAGAGACATTTCTCAGCCAGATCCTTGGCAGCACTGCGAGATTTCCCACTATTTTCTTTAAAAGCAGTGTATTTAGTCTTAAAACATTGGGGTGGGGTGTTCTTTGCCATTTTCTTGGGGAAGGAATTACAGCTGTAGCCTGTTTGTCATTTCTTGTAGAACTCCATGAAGTTTCCAGCTCAGCCTGGGAAAGGTTTGTCCTGCAGCTTGCAAATCCTTCATGTTGGGAAGCCCACAAGGAAGGCACGGCTATGTCATGGAACCCAGGGGCAGTGAAACACTCAGGGAGCTCAGCTGGAGGAGAAAACACTCTCACATGGTCCTGGCAGAGACTGGCAGCCAAATCCTGGCAGGTACAACAGGGAGTTGTGTCCAGGATGGGCAAAGATGCTGGCCTCAGATCTGTAAAGGGTGCCCCAAACCTCCCAAATCCCATCCAACACAGGCATGTTTTACAAGGCAAACCTATTAACCTATTTCTGCTTTTGAAACCAGGTGCTCAGACACCTCAAGTTTGTGCAGATTCTTTCAGTGTAGATATGGTGAAGCTTTTTACATTTTTTTTTAGTTTAACAGTCTTTTCCTTTGCATGTGGAAACTGCCAAAAGCAATCTAGGAAAAAGGAGCAATTTTTAATTAAGCCACATGTCTCTGCAGACCTTCTTGTTCCACATCCAAACTCTGCCTTCAGAATGTTTTATCTCCACTATCTGCTGTGTCTCTGGGCAGCAGATCTGCTGATCTGGGGTGTCAGGCAGGGATGGGCACTGCTGGCTGTATTTTGGAAAGCTTCTTCAAACACTTCCATGTCTCCATCCCCACAGGTGAGCTTCTTCATTTATTTAACAATAAAAAAAAATCAATGACCCAAGTTCTGGTGGTGCCAGTGCTTGACTAACCTGAGGACATGCTCATGGGGTGAATTACCAGGCAAGCTACAGCTACCCAGAAAATGTTGAGTCGCTTTTGGGATGTGCTTGTGAAGGGCAACTAAATCAGAACATCTATTTTGGAGCAGACAGGTGCTCATCCTTCATGCTCATCCTTTCAACATCTGTGCACATCAGCTGTGTCTTTTGTCCACCAAAGCACAATAGGAGATATTTTTTAGGGGTAGAAAATTCTGTTTAATATGTTTCACAATGTATTTGAAGTCCAGCAGGGAGGCATTTCCTCGTGCTCAGCTCTGACTAAATCTGCCTTGGTTTCTCAGGAGAAATGCTTGCAAGGAAGGAGAGCACTCTGCAATCTCCTTTCATATACTGATGAAAACATTGCTATATTTTGTCTTCCAGCAGCCATTTAATTGTGCTTTATTTATATTTTTAATGCAAAGCCATTTTTTATGCATCAAAACTGGCAGTTAAATTAATATGCAGTATATAAATGCATTATAGAAAAAGAAGAACTCTGGCAGCTGCTTTAGAGAAGTGATTAAAATTTAAAAGGCAGTTTTCCAGTAGAAGAAAACAAAATAAGCTAATTATTTTCCATGGCTACACCACTAATGGAGTGTGGAAATTATTTTATTAATGTTTTTGGTATTTCAGAGGGTGGGATTGTTTCTTTTTTTTTTCATGATAGCTACAAAAGATCTGCTTCTTTGCAGAAAAGATGATTACTTTGGAAGTTAACAGCACTTTCTGTGGTAAACCTAGTTGCTCTGGCAACTGCTTTCCATCTAGAAGATAATATTCAAGAAATAATTCTCTCCCTCCACTTTTGGGCCTACATCCTTGTAGGTCAACTCTCTTTACTCCTCTAGATGCTCCTGGTATTTCTTCTTGAAAGAAACTGTACAGACCTGTTGGTCCATCAGACAAGATTTCCAAGAAGAGCACAGCAAAAGCTTTATCTAACTTCTCAAAAATGTGCTTGGATTCGGAGGTACCAATATCATAAACAGCAGAAAAGAGAAAGATCTTTTCCAAAATCCTGGTGAAGAAGGTGCAGGGTTGGGGCACAAAACTGCTCACAAGGCATCTGGAGCTCTGACCCGGCCCTTCTCAGACTTTTATGTCCTTCACTCATTTTCTTCTCAAGACTTCCCTGTGCAACTCTTGTGAGGCCACTAACTGTAAATCCCACTCTCTAAACCCAGGAATTTTGCTGCACCCATTGGTTGCTGTATTTCAGAGATGTATTGAAACTTCTTGATCTTTCTTTATCATATACATTGTAAAATATATTATANTATATATTGTATATATTATATATATTATATATATTATATTATGTTAATAATAATATTATATTATGTTAATAATATATTATGTTAATATACAATAATATACTATATATTAACATAATAATATAATCGTAATTTAGTCATAAAACCATAATAATATAATGTTATGGGAATAGAATTTAATAATTTAATAATAATAAATGTAATTTAATTTATAGTATATAGTTTCCCCAGTACAAGCTTAGCTCACCTAAACTTACCCTCTTAAATGAACTGGGCTGCAGACCAGGCATGCTCTGGGCATGATGAAGATCACCTGGCTCTTCAAGCTGGGAGAAACTGCACTCCAGGACTGTGACCAACTGAGAACCATTTAATTTCTTTTTAATTGACTTAGCACCAAGGAAACAGCGATTTGATTCTGACAAAGGAAGAGTGTTTAGGTTTTGTTAACTGGATAGCAAGGAAATAAATACTTGAGATGTGCTAATTGGTTGCACTGAGATGTCTATTGACTGAATAATTAGGATGTTATTTCAAGAGGATGCTTGTGTGAGATGCCTGTGGGCTGGATTTGGTCTGTCCAAACTGTTCCCTGAATAAAGGAAGCAGAAATGTTCAAACAGTGGAAGGCAGAGTCCTGGATAGCCCCAGAGCCTGCTAGGTGTAAGCATGAATGAGAGTCTCTCACCCCATTTTGCCTCCTGTTTTACTTATTGCAATAGGCTGTGAGTACCAGAGAATAAACAAGGCCCTGGAATGCAAGAACAGTTCATTAATTTTGCTAATCAAAGGATGTTAGTGATGCCTTCTGCTTTTGCACATGGTTCTTTGTAATAGTTTTGGTGGAGCAAAACCCACCACCACTGTAGCTAGGTCTTACCTCTTCAAGCTAATCTGACTGTCTCATTATTGAATATTACTTTAGTCTGTTCTAGTATCTAGGTTTATTCCTAAAAGGCTGGGAACTAATTCCATTCAGGTTTAACCTTAGCCTAAGCAACTTTCTCTGATAGGCCTTGAAAGTGCTAAATTCCAGAGGTTGATCTTTACTTTTCCCAGCTGTTTGGATACAAAATTGTAGTGAGGTACAACTGCAGGTACTGCTTGTGAGGAATTTTAACCTGGGCTTTCCTTTTACATTTAAAACCATGCTGTGAGCTGGAGTGTAAAAAGCCAATAAAGTATGAAATACTCAGCTGGCTCAATGTAGCACATTGAAAGAGTGAAAGAGTGCAATCTGAACGAACAAATGGGGGCTTTTCCAGGCCCTCTGCAGACCCTTTGACATGGTCCCTCATGGAGTTCCTGCAGTGAAGTCCTGGGCCCATCCACCTGGCCCAGAAATTCCTCACATTTCATTACACAGCAGCCATGGACGTGGAGAGTGTTGTAGCTGGTCTACCTCTAGAAAAACTGGAGTGTCTTACTAACTTCTTCTTGTAGGATTTGAGTGCCAGGTGTTTGCTGCTTCCATCCCAGGGGCAAAAGAGGTGCTCTCCAATCTCCTGGTGCCCCCCAAGTCTGAGCAAGGCAGGGGACACTTCCCATGAGGGAACTCCAGGTGGCACCTTCAGGAAAATGCCACACACTGTGGTTCAGCTTTCTTGAGTAGCTCTGAAGGGCCTTACCAGGTGTGGCACCTTCTAGAAGTGAAACAGGGTTTGCTTGCAGCTTTTTTTATGGGCAGCACTGTGGTCATGCCCTTCTATCACGCAGGAGAACTTGTCAGGCCTGCTGGGCAATCTCACCTGCTCTCGCTGTCAGGAATCTGTGATGAGACCATCACTATTCACCTCTAAGCAATCCCTGTTCTTTACCAACGTGCCTCATCCCTGTTTCACAGGTATAAAATGCCTGTAATAAAATGAAGAGGTGCTGTTTCGCAGTCAGGGGAGTTGGGCTGCAGGGACCTCTCGGGTCCGTGTCCTCTGGTGCCCTTGGTCACCCCAATTTCCAGCCCCTGTAGCTTGTCCAGAGTGGGGTCACAGATTCACAAAACTAGGAGGTGGCAGAGCTGTTTTGGGCTGTGACTGAATTCTTAGGTCCTGCAAAATGCCAACAGCTGAGGAACAAAGCCTGACTGTGAGGAAACATTTGCAGGGTGACCCATTTTCCCTTACCTCTGACCCTGGCCATACCAGAAAAGCCACTTGAAACTCTGAGAAATTAAAATATGCTAAATACTCTTCTGTCAGATAGAAATCTCTCCCCCAAGCAGAGCTTACCTAGAGAGTGAGCTGCTCCAGGCAAATGAACTTTATAGAAATAATAAACCAAGTTTAAACCTGTTTCTATTCATCTGGCAAGTGCTTTCACACTAATAATGGAAAGGGCAGTAGTATTGTGTAGTAATGGCCTCCCTTCCATTGTTCTGTGCAACTGCACTTCATTAAAAGGCAACCTTTCTCCTGTCCCTAAATAGTAAACTATAGCAGTAACTATATAAAAGCACTTCAATATTTTATAGCAGCTAAGGCTGCCTGCTATCTATAATTACAGTCAATACTTGGACTGAAGAGAAATGACTTCATTTTCTTAATGTTTCATACATGGAAAAACAATCAGGCTTTTCCTGTATTTCTAATTGCATTGACTGGCTCCAGATGAGTGTTCTTTTCCAAATTATTACCAGGCCCTGGAAAAAGTAGCACTGAGGTAAAAGCTTCTCACAACTTAATGCTGGTCCTTGTTACAGCGTATTTCTGCAAGCCTTGATTTCAAGTCCCATTTAGTCCAGGGACCCTTAGTCCCAAATTCATAAACATTAAACCTTGATTAAAGTCTGCCTGGAAATCAATGAACCTGGGAGCTCCCTGTGGTCTGATGCCAGCTGTGGGTTGTGCTACTGGAGTTTTGGTACTGAAAGGATAAGTGAGGGGTGGAGAGAATTTTCTGGTTGATGCTGCCTGGATGAAGGGAATTGAAACAAAGGCTCTGTGAAATCTAGCTGTCACACTTTCTTAGTTCTGTCCCCAAAAGCCCTACCAGAAATCTAGCAAAAATATCATCCTCAGGCCCTTGCCAAGCAAGCCTAGTACTTTGTTTTGCCAGAGATTCACAACCTACTGAAAGCAGCTCTTGTTTTGTCACAATCTAGATGCTTTTGGCTGTGTGCTACAGAGGAACTACGTGTGCAGGTGACTGTCTTCTGCTGGTGTGCCTCTCATCTCTCTCCTGAAGGCAGGCAGATATTTGTCTCTGTGCTTAAGGCTGCTTCCAGCTGATGCAGACACAATTTGGGCTGTGGAATCCAAGGCAGTGAGGTGTGGATATGGACACACAGTGAGCACAACTGGCTGGGAAGGTGTGGCATCTTCTACAGCCTGTGGATGTTTCAGGACCAGGGCTCTGTGCCTGGCTGTGGCCATGCAGAACAGTTCAGACACTGAAAAGGTGGGCTTGTAAATAGATTTTGTGCCAAAATGCACAAGGCTTGCCCTCAGGAAAGGCACCCATTGGCTTGTTCATTGCTGCAATTCCTGTGTGCCTGTGACACTGGTTGGCTAGTCCAATGAACAGAGGTGATTTATGCACAGGAGATGATCTAAGTGCAAGGATTGCCAAAATACCTCCAGCACTGCTGGAATCCTTGCTAGGAGTTTAATTTGGTTAAGGTGGCTGAGCACATTCCAGAGCAGAAATTTCCTGGGTATGTTACCACCGTGCTGGAATTAAAGTACAGTTGATATGAAACCTTTCATTGTAAGCAAAGAGGTGTTGACCTGAGAAAGAAATTATTTTGCTGTCTTGGCAGAAATACTCACTCCAGTTAAGACAATCATGTTAAAGGTGATGGAGTTGATGCCCTGCCAGTGGTGGCTGTGGGCCCTGAGCTGTGTGGGCTATCAGGACTGGTGTGCCAGCTGCTGCAGCAGGGCCAGGAAGGGATACCAGTGCAGAAGCTGCCTCAAAGTCACTGTGATTTGCAGAATTTCAGGTTTCATCCTGAAATCCTTCCCACTTCCCACCTCCTCATTACAGTTACTGAGCCAAAGAATCAGTTATCTGAAAAACTCTATGTTTCCTCCGTGGTTTGGCTTGTTGTTGCATTCAGGTTCCTTTTTTCATTCCTTACTTCCCATAAAATGCCAAGCAAAATTTAATTTGATACCCATACAAGTAAGTGTCTAGGAGCCCCTTCCAGAGAAAAAGCCACACCTGTGAGTAAAATAAACCCTTCCTCAAAATCATTACAAAATTTCGGAAAGAGGATTCAAGTATTATTTTGAAATAGAAAAAACCTAGAATTTTCTTTCAGTTACTTGAGGAAAAAAAAAAAAAACACTTTGAGCAAGTGTTCCTTCAGTATTTTTTTTCCTTGTTCTTGGAAGTGTTTTTATACAAATGTGAAAATTAATTAGGATGCAGAATGTAGGATCTTGTTTATGTGAACATATTTGTTGAAAGTTTACGAGGGCTGAATATTGCAGTAATTGATGTGTGCTTGTATTTCAGTTTCTTGTGGATGCCATCTGCTCCTGTTAAATTGCTCTGTTGTTTTATATCTTGTGTTGTGCTGGTTTGTTTTTCTTTCTTATGATTTTGTGGTTACTGTTGTTGGGAGGGGGAGGGAGTGGGAGAGAAGGAAGCGTGGACAGGTTGGAGGAAGGATGAAATATCTGCGAAAGCACGAGCACAGGATCACTTTTGATTAATTCAGTTTGTATATGTGCTTTACATTAGGGACTGGCAGCATGTGACTAGGAGGATGGGTGCATCTCACCCAGATTTTTGAACATAGTTGGCTAATGCTAAGAATGACAGAGAACATCTGCTGAGCTGTTAGTGAAAAACATGCATCTTTTCATCCCCTGCAAAAACAGAACACGTTTTCATAGCTGCAAATAGCCCAGTGTGGTGTGTTAATTTAATTCTTCCTGAAAAGGCCATATCTGGACAATGCCACTGCTCTGCTGAGTCTGCTGCCTGCTCGTGCTCCCCATCCCTCTGCAAGCTCTGTGTCCATGGGCAGTGAGGTTTTTTCCTTCTCTCCCACGTCCTGGTGTAAAGGAGGAGTAACCCGGAAGGCAGAGCAAGGAGCTCCAGCTCTCCTGTGCCCTGGGTGTTATCTTTCCATTCTAAGGGAATGGAAAGGAAGAAATTCCCGTCCTGCTGTCAAGGAATTCTTTCTTCCTGAGACTGATTTAAAATCCATTTCCCTGATTTAGCCCAGCAACCAGCCGGCTGCCCGTGGGCAACGCTGCCTTTGACCTTGGTGACCTGGATCCCATTTCCACGCTCCTCCTCTGCTGGCTGTCCACACTCCACCCCCAGCTTCCAGCCCAGGACTCTGCTGTCAGAGTGGCTTTCATCTCTTGGATCACAGATTTCCCCCTCCAGCCCTCAGGTCTCCACCAGCCAGTGCTGACCTTGCTGTTGGGCCATCTGCTCTCGTCTGACTCTGCATGGGAGGCAGCAGATCTATTCCAAAGCTGGGTTCTGTTCCAAAGCTGGGTTCTGTTCCAAAGCCATGCACTTCCCTCCCCGTGGTGGCCTTGGGGACAGCTGGCTGGTGCAGGGACAGCCAGGGCCACTCCAGGGCTGGTCATGTGCTCAATGGCCAGACACCACACATTGAGGGGCTGCCACCTCCGAGGGGAGAGGAGATATTTTCTTTGCAGATGGGAAGAAAAAAGGTTTTCAATCAAGAGATTAAGATGTCATAGGAGGCTTGTGTACATAACAGAGCACAACCCTGTGTTTTAGAGGGCTGTATATTGCTTTGGAGAGGCAGAAATTATCTGGTAGAGTTTAAAATCTCTCTCCTTTTTTATGGTGCTTCTTGAATATTAGAGCCCTTTTACTGCCCACACATTTGTATATTAAGAAGGTTTTTGAGTAGAAATGGGCAAAGCTTTGATAGAAAACTAAGGTGGGAAAAATATAAATTCCACCCTTAGCAGAGCAGGTTGGAAATGTTTCGGCCTTCCTTGAGGGGTGGAAACTGCAATCAATTTTAAAAGCCAGTATTTCCCACATGATATTTCTGCTTTGCCAAAAAATAAAAAATGGGAGAAAATAAGAATAAAGCAATAATAACATTATTTTCTCTGGGCTCACTCATCAAACAGGATCTGCCCTGATGCCTTTTCTCTGGTTAGAAGGACGTGATATACCCTGGACAACTTCGTGGACTTAAAACAAAACTGATTTTTAAAACACTGTAGTGATCTCAAGAAAAGAGATTTTTTTTTTTGTTTGGTTTGGTTAAGTTTGGTTTGGTTTTTTCCCCCAAGACAGAGGAGCTGGAGGAAATGACTGAAGAGAGAAACACCACTTTCCTCCCATAACTGATGCTGAGTCATTTCTCTGTTGGATGATGAGGCAGAAACTCAATTATGGCAGGAGACAGACTGTGATGAGGTTCATCTGGCAACAAAACTTTCATACTTGGAAAGCCAAGGTCCAAGTACAGATTGGGCTGGGAAATGGATTTTAAATCAGGCCTTCCCATCCAGGTGTTCCCTGTGTCTCATTTATAAGATTCATGTGGGTAGTTTACTGGTGTTCTCCTTGGGGTGAAACAAATCTTCCTTCTCTGCTCATCCTTGGCTGGGTGGTTGGCTCCAAAGTGTCCTGCCAAATGTAGGGGCCGTGCTGTGTGCTCAGCTGCCCAGACAGCTCTGCTCTGCTGTGGGAGAGAGCTCAGTGGCTTGGACAGCGCTGTCTTTGGTGTTAACTTGTCCCTGTGTCAGCTGCAAAGGCTTTGGAATCACCCCTGCTGTGTCCTACAGCAGCTAAGGGAAAGGCTCCTGCAACTTCTTCTCGTATTTGTTAAATAAATGTCTTTCCAGGAGTGTTCTGGGCAGGGAGCTTTGCCACAATATCTGACCCTGCACTTAGCCCTGCCTGCTAAATGAGAGACTGGTCTCCATATTTCAGCTTTATGAAATATTTCTTCTAGCCCTTGGGAAAAAAAAAAAAAAAGATCAAAAATCAACCATTTTGATCAAGGTGCAGAGTTTTAGGATGTACTTTGTGTGAGAGTTTCATTGGGTTTCAACTATGATTTCTCTGCTCAGCTTTTGCCAAATGCTCAAGCTCTTTGTTTAGTTGCTTTGACAAAAAAAGAGTGTGTATGTAATTGCTTCAGTGGATCAATACTCTGATGGCTTTAATCTTCCTTACAGTGATAATTTTCTGTATTCCTGGCCCTCAGGGTACCTGAAATACATGGGTGATGACTGCTCTACCTTGTCCAAAATGCTTTTCTGCTGGAGGTGTCCCTGTGACAGGGCGGTCTGCTGGGAATAAATTCATAGATGTTCTTATGGCAGAGGGCTGGGGCACAAAGGAATGATTAATCAAAGCTCTTGGACACTGACAAAGCAACAAGGTCAATTTATTTGGAGTACTGCACCACCTCATCCATGGTGCCACAAATGCTGACCCAAAAAAGCTGTATTTCAGTTCTGTCAGCTTTGGGGCATTCACTTCTTTCTCAAATCTTTATCACTCTCTCAACAAGGAGATAGAGATTGCACTGGGTTAAAGGATTGCACTGGTTTTAAAACAAATAACTGGAACACATTAATGTTTTATTTTATCTAGTAAAGGAAGTAGGGAAGATGCACATCTCTGAGTGAGAGTAGATGGGAGCTGTGATGTCAACCCAGTCCTTGGAGTGGGTGAAGATGGTGTATGATGTCTGGAAAACTTCTCATCCCATGCCCTGTTGCTAACAGCTCACTCTACACAGGAGGCTTGAGGAGTGGGAGGAAATGGCAAATCTTCTAGTGGAAAGCATGTCCTCACTCCCAGAACAGGCTGAGCTCATTTTGGTAACACCTGCCACGGCCAAATAAAACCCACAGGAGTAACGCAGCCACCACGTGCCACGTTCCAGCTCTTGGGAAGCACCAGAGCAAAGAAGCTCTGTGTCCTGCAGACTCTGCTCCTGGAGGGGCTGGCACAGCCAGAGGAACGTGCCAGGCACAGATGCTCCTAGGATTAAAATGTGCAAGGATGGAGGAGCTCATGCTGCTCAGCACTTGTGGAAGCCCCCCTGGAATCTGTCCCCTCTGCAGAGCATCACCTGCTGCCTCCTGACTCTGTCTGCCCTGGAATTAGGAGAGCTCACACCTTTACTCTGAGGGTTGTTTTTTTTGGGATTTTGTAGCCCTTAAAGTCTCTATTGTCTGCACAAAATAAGCTGTGGGGTTTATTTTCTTTAAAAAAACCCCACAAATCTATTAGTCTAGAAATCTTCACCACTTAAGTTTTTTTTGGTTTTTTTTTTTTGTCTTGTAACTATTGGAAACACTGGCATGGTCATACTGCAATCAGCTGATTATTTCCATTGCTTTTGAGAGAAATTAGGAGCCAATTAAGCAGCCTCCCTTCTGGTCATGACATGACTGCTTTACAGCATGAACCTCTTTCTGCTACTTAGGATATGCTATTTCTAGTGAAATATGTTAAGCTCAGAGCATGTTTTTTTATCAGGCAGACCTTCAAATTAGTAAAATAATTGGACAGGTGTGCTCAATTTTCAACAGCTGAGTCACCAAGAAACAGAGATGCTACAAAAAGGCGTTTAAGACTCTGTGCGTTCTTTTCTTGTAACAATGATATGTGATATTTTTTGAGCTATTCTTCCAAGTTTTTCTCTTCTTTTCTCTCTTATTTCTCCCCCAATATATCTTTTCAAAAGTCTAGCTACAAGTAAAGAATTTCTTCTTCTTTTTTTTTAATATTACTTTCAAAGAAGACCAAGGAAGATTTCCAGAGATATCGTATTCAATTGCAATCATGTATTAATTCTTCTCAGAGAGAAGACTTTTCTGAAAAAAATCTCTTGTGTCCATTAATAAAATCCCAATATTTTGCTTTCCCATCTCTTGGACTATTTATCTTCATGGCTATTCTGTGAAAAATTGAGGAGGAATTCCCTTGGGTACATTGATGTGCATCCCAAGCTCTAGTAGATGTATTTTTTTAGGGTTCTCTCACTTCCAGCATCCTTGGGTCTTGTTTGAAAATTAGGTTGGGTTTAGAGAATTAGGTTTAGAGAAGCTGTGGCACACTAGGTGTGCTGCTGGGTTGTCAGGTCCAGGAAGGTTTCAAGATCTGGTTAGACAGCTGCAGGACAGACCTGATCCAGTCTTGGCAATGGTCCTGCTCCAAAGGCAAGGCAGGTCTGGAACACCAGGATTCCTGGTGTCCCTTCCAACCCAGAGACAGGGAAAAAGCTCTGTGGGAGCCTAAAGGGGGATGTCAACATCAGGCTGGGTGGTTTTCCCCTGCCCTTTTCAGGTGTTCATTGGGCAGCAGGCTGGAAAGGGTTGTTCCTTGTCACCCTCAACATCTACAGCCCAAAAAGGTGTTTGACAACACCCGTAGGCCCAAACGCCAAGTCCACCATAGAGAGGTTATCCACACATGTTTTATTTTGGAAACCACCAAAACAAACAAGCAGACAGTGAATCAAAATGGTAAAAATGGAGGGGTTGACAGCAGTTAAGGGTTTCTGGGTGAGGCAGGTTTCCTTTTGAGTTAGGCTGAGCTCTTTTCCATGCTGCTCATCCCCAGGCTGTCCAGGCTGCACCTTCTGAGTGAAGGCTCACACAACAGCCAGGAGAGACAACGGCTGGGTGAAATCAATGGCAGTTCTGGCCAGGGAAGCTTTACACATTACACATTACTGCAATTAGGAAACAAACACAAAAACTGAACCCTGGTGAAGGAAAAGGTGCCAGAACACACATTGATATTTTTGCCTTGCAGCTTCTCGACTTTGTCACTAGGAGAATCACTTCTCCTTACTTTTTTTTTTTCCTCCCATGATGGATTTGCTTTCCTTTTTTTTTTTTTTCTGGTTGTTTACCTGAATGGATGGAAATCTCTGTGGCTTATTTTAGATATATGTTTAGTCTCCCTGGGATACTCTTTCAATAACTCACAGATCAGCAGTAGGGCACAGGTGTGTGTGTGGGAGAATTGACAGCAGGGAACTCAAATCTGTAACCTCTTTTCTGACATCTTTATTTTTTTTTTCTACAGTTTATGGTTAGGAATCAAGAATATTTTAAAATGTCTTAAAATAATAATATAGCCTAAGTGAGAACTGAGTAGGTGGGGATTCAATTTTTCCAATGCCAGTTGCTAAAATAAAACAGATTAAGGATTTGTCAGAAAAACGTCAGCTTTTCTATGTTTTCCTCTTAGTGCATTAAAAAAAACGTTGATGTGGAAGAGAGATTCTCTATTCAGGAACTTTAGGGAGTTGAACTAAAGCAAATGTCAAGTCCTGCAGCTCAAACCCAAGCAGCAGCAGGACAAATTGGGGCAGACAGATTAGCAAGAAGCTTTGCAGGAGAGGTGAGGGCCCTGGTGCACTGTCAAGGCCACACCTGAAGGCTGTGCTGAGCTACTGGGTCAAGTCTAGTAGAGTCCAGCAGAGGCCACTGAGGTGGTATGGGGCACTCAGGGTGCTGGGAGAGACAGAGCCAGCTGGGCTTGTTCAGCATGAAAAGGGTACAGAGGAAAGAGATCCAGACTTTTTTTGGAGGTACAGAGAAAGAATAGGAAGCCGTGGGCACAATTTGAAAGCAAGAGGAGCTCCAGTTAGATGTCAGGCAGTCTTGGGTTGCCCTTGTTCCAGCCACAGTTGAGGTGTACTGAAAAATCTGTGAACACAGCAAATGAGAATTCCAGCTCCTGGCTCAGCACAGGCTCCCCCAGAGAGTTTGAGCTGCCTTGAGCACGTGCCTCAGTGTTTTGAGATCCTGTTTCAGGGGTGGGTTGGTACAGCAGCACAGTTGTGTCTGCATTTTCTGAGGCTTCTGTATGACAGTGAGCTGAGAAGCAAGTCAGAGGAAGATGAGTGTCTCTCCTGGCTCAGTGGTAGTTGGATGTTCTTCTGAAATGCACAATTAAGGTTTTTGTTCAGTCACACATCCAACACATCTTGCAGCTGCCTCCTGAAGAGCACTAAGAGTCTTCCCTCCTCTCACACTGAGCAGGAGTGCTTTTGGCAGTCCAATATCCAGTGATCAAAGGATATTGCTGCTCATTGTCCTTTGGTCTGTCACTGAGGTCAATTGGGTTCAGGATTGAAACTGTCCAGGCAAATTGTGTGTGATATTAGTCTTCAGTAGAAGGTGATGAGTCCTGAGGGACCTGATGTTATTAAAACCCCTCCATGCACCTGACTTCTGGCACTAAAAAAAAATTGGGATTTGAATGAGCTTTGTTTCAATCAGTGCAAATTAGAGAAAAACCTTATTTCTGATTTCTGAATTGTGCATAGTGGAAGAGGAGTGAGAATGGCAATTAATGCTTTAATATCTGATGTTTGCAGAGCAGTAGTATTCCTGCCACATTTTTATGCTTCATAAATTTTGTAAGGTAGAGGGATGCCAGTATTCAGATCCAACCTCCTGGCAAACAGAGAAAAAGTTGAAAAGCAAACCCTGCAGCTTCAGGCCAATTTTACAAAATTACAAATAAAAGCTTTCTGTAAAATTAATAACTGCTACCTCATGCCAGGAACTCAGAGGAGTTGGATCCTGGCTTGGACCATGATGGGAAGGTAGATTTTAAGGATTATCCTTGTTTGGGGAGACACCCAGCCAAATGGCTGGCTATCAGAGCTAAGGAAGGAAGTCAGCTCACACTTACTGTGGGTTTGCAGGTGTACACAGGACAGCTTTCCTGCAAGTCAGCTGATGGCTGGAAACTCACATTGCTGCCAGGACCTGCCTGTGAAGCCAGCCCTGACAGGATGAGCTCAGGGAAAACCCAGGTAGAGGTATCAGGAGAGGTGGGGCTCTGGCAGCATCTGCTGTGCCCTGCAGCTGCTGTCCCTGCCCTACACCCACACTTCATACTGCCTTAGAGAAACACAGAAATAAAACTCCTGTTTTGCCACTTTAAAGCAGAAGGAAATAATATTATTGTATGAAAGGTTAGCTATGTGTTGAGTTATTTGGTCCTGTTCATATAAGCAAATACATGTGTTGGCTGTGACACTGGATATTCAACAACAGCAGTGACAGATCCTTTTTTGTGGAGAACTGAATCTCTAGGACTATTTCTGATGAGCAGATCAGGAGCTCTGCGTGATAACTGCCATGGCACAGAACTGCATGACTTCCCTGCAGAAGTTTTGTTTAGTATGTTTCTTTTAGGACATGCATGAAGATCTCCATTTGGCTCTGTTCTCAAAAAGTGTACTTTGTCAGGGAGTTTCTGTGAGTACCTTAATACCTCCAGGATTCAAAGATTTCCATGGAATTTTTTAATCTCTCTACCTTTTCAGGTATTATTATTATCATCATCATCATCAAAATAGCATTTCTTTTACCTTCCTTCTTTCCTTCCCTTCCAGTTTCTTTTCCATTTTCTCTCCCCTTCTGCACTAGTAAAAGGAAGAGGACAGAACACCCCTGCCATGTGAATTCCCTTCCAAAAATCTTCCAGGTTCTATGGTTTGAACTGATGGTTTCCCACTATTTGTATCCTGGCTTTATTTCTTAACACATGGTAAATATTTGTTGTGAGTCAATTGAGGCAGTACAGGCAAGGGTTTCAAAAGTGCTAGGTCCTAGTCTGTGGTTTAGTAAGACACAAAAAATATTCAGGGCCTGGGAAGATGGGATTCAGGGCCAGTAAGAGAATTCCCTCTGCACAGAGAGTTGAAAACACCATATGGTACCTCGCTGTATTTGTCATCATGTTTATTTCTCTGCTTGTTCTTTTTTTTTTTTTTTAGCAGCCAAAAAGGCTTTTAGAGGAGAGATTTAGATTAGATGATAGGGAGAAGTTCTTTGCTCAAAGGGTACTGAGGCACTGGCACAGTAGCCCAGAGAAGCTGTGGATTCCCAGTCCCTAGAAGTGCCCAGGGCCAGGTTGGATGGAGCTTTGAGCAACCTGACCCAATGAAAGGTGTCCCTGCTCATGGCAGGGGGTTGGAACTGGATGATATTAAAGGTCCAACCCAAGCCACTCTATGACTCTATGATTCTATAATTCCATGATTCCATGCAATTGAATTATAGGGAAATTGTGAACTCGTTCACCTAATCAGTTTAACAAAGCATATCCCACCACAGGTGATTTCTGTAATAAAGAAAAGCAGGGGAAACATAGCAAAGAACAGCAACAGCAATGCACAAACCTGCACTCTGTAATGCTGGGTCAAAGCTAGAGATCTGACATTTGGAATGGGCTTAATGGAAAACTCCAGGCAGTCTGTAACCCCTGGAGCAAGTTCTACATGCAGTGGAAACAGCTTCTCCTGGCCACATTGCTAAGAGAAAACCCTCTTTGCTATGCAAGACACAAAGGGGAGCATGGTCTGCAGCTGTAACAGGGCAGGGAAATGGGAGGAGAAAAGCAGACCTGGATATCTCTGGAGGGAATTGAACAAAACCATGGGCCACAGAGAAGTTAAGCAGACCCAAGCACCACTGTCATTTGCATTAATCCCAGTTCCTGCAACACATCCATGGTGTCATTAAAACTTCTAAAAATCAGTTTTAAATGTGAGGAAAGTACCTCATCTTTCCTCAAGGTCTGCAAGTTTGCTTTTTCTTTCAAGGTGATGGGAAAGGGGCAGTTTGGTGCAAGAATTCCTCTTCCCCAAAACGTGTAAGATTTTGCCCAGCAGATTGTCTGAGCAGCTCCTGCCACCCCTTTCTCCTGTTGTCCTCAGCAGCACAGTCTGCTTGCCCAGCCTTTCCCCCAGGGCAGTTTCCAGCTGATGCCTGCCTCATTTTTTTCCGCAGGCAGAGGGATGCACATCTGATCCCTGTGCTGGTTCCTTCTGAAAATGAGTGAATGAGGGGGATCTTGCACCAGTAGTTGAGAAATACCGTTAATACTCAGTATTATTCACTGCTGGGGGAAGGGTGACAGCAGTGAGGAGGTGCCTGAGGTCCTAATGCTCTCTGAGCCCAGCTCAGCAGCCCTCAGACCTCAGAGACTGGGCTGCTGAGGGTTTTATCTACCCAAACACTGCCATCTCTGCTGGCAAAGTTCCTTTCTCAAACCTGGGGCTCTGGCAGAGATTATTAGTGAGATGGGCTAATTAGAAAACAATATTTATTTGTTAATGCGATTCTGCTGCGCTGGGTCTGAACTCCTGTATCAATCAAGGGTGGCTCTGCCAGGCCAGTCCATCCCTTTGGGCAAAGCTGGCCTGGTTTTTGGCTTCCAGCCTCATGCTATTCCTTGGATCCCTGCTCCAGAGATGGCTGCTACAGGCTCTGGCCTTTGCTCATGGCTTTATTTCTGGCAGCACACGTGCAATAAAAATAGGCAGAGCAATCCTATCTTGCCATTTGTCATGAAGAGGTTCTTTTGTAGTTACTTCAGAGTTAGCTGGGTTTGGTACCAGAGGCTATAGACTCCACCTTTTAAAAGGTAAATTATTAAATAATTGCCCCAAAAGAAGTTTGGTATTGAACTGAGTGTTGGTCTTTCAATTTTGCTTTTGAAACTTATCTACATCTAGCATAGTCATGTTAAATGTTAGAAGATGGATTATCCTGGGGTGGGATTTTCCTTTTTTTCCTCTCTCTCTGCAAGCTTTTACAATCTCTTCAACTTAAAAAAAATAGAGATCAGAAGAAAAAGTACTTTAGTTGCTTCCTGCCTCTGACTGTGAAGATAACAAATAAAACCCAAAATCTTCAGACCTAGAGGAGTGGGAAAGCAACAAAAACTTTTTGTAGTCACTTAAACAAGTACATTAGTCCTGAACAATGAAAATGAAGAAAATAATGATTCATACTCTCCAAGGTGTATTATCTGGAAGATTTGAAAAATGTGATTTTTTTTTTTACTTTGTATTCTGAAAAAGGATCAGAAAATGAAAATTTATAACTTTCATAAGCACTGTTTTACAATTTTAATGTGCCTTGCTTTTTCTTTTTTTTGTTTTTAATATCAGCTTTCTGTATTTCTTCTGCTCCACTTCATCTCAGCACCCACATGGCAATTTTACAGCTTTCTCTTGGTGGTGTTTATCCAGTGTAAGGTGAAGTACCTGGTTATCTCTGCCCTTATTCCCTTCTGCTCCTATGGACCCCAAAATTAGGAGCAGCTGCTTGATTCCTGAGAGGATTTTACAGCGAGGGTGGTTGTGACAGACATTACAACAAGATGTAACAGACAGAAACTGTTTCTGGAAGCTCAAATTTGGCAGTGAGCAAAAGTCCTGCCCCAGGGTGGTACAGCCACCCAGAGATCTGAAGGATGTCTAGCCCTGGATGTTCCCAAAGTCCCTTCCAACAGAGTGGGGTCAGTGGGATGGGATAAGACAATGCACAATATGGATCATGCAGTGTGTTCTGCAGCCATGGAAACACAGCTGTGGATGGCGAAATTGTTGTGTTCTGACAGGGCTCATGCCCTTCCCAGCTTGCTCCCAGTCTCTGGCAAAAAAAAAAGTGGAGGTGCAACACAAACTTTGGGATGTGCAACGTGGGGTAAAGCACCATCCATGCCACCCAAGCTGGGCACTGAGGGAGTCAACCCTTTGTCCTGTCATGAAGGACGCTGCAAATTTGGGCTGGCTCAAACACAGAGGACAGGTGGTAGCAGCTGAAGTAAAAAAGTCCAACTTTCCTAAAAAAGACCCAAGGAAATCCAACCAGAGCAGCATTATCCATTCAAACCACCCCCAAACCTGGTCGCTGTTTGGGAGTTATTTCCAGTTGCTAACATGCTTGATGGGTAGCAGAAAATCAGCATTCCACAAGGTTAATGGTCTTTGCTGCTCCCCAAGCTGTCAGTTTGCTCATTAATCCCTGGAAAACATCTTTGGCACTGCACTGAAGCAAGGTGTGTGAAGTGAATGTTAGATCTCTCTTGTTCACAGGTTGGACCAGCTCCTGCTGCAGTGCCAGAAGTGCACGCTGTCCTTCCCAGAGCAATCCGGCTCCACTCACCCCATGGAGCTCAGAGCAGTTTGAGATCACAGAGGGGACCATCAAGGGCACCACATTCACTGCTTTGTGTCATCAAACCCTCTCAGTAAGCAGGAAAAAGGTGCCCATGCATCAAGAAGAGGAAATTCAAGAGCTCCAGCATCTCTCTGTCTTTCTCCAGCCACAGACACCTTTTGCCCGTGGTTTAAAGGAATAAAATGCAGCAAGATCTTTCTGATCACCTTGCTCCTGGGAGAGGCTGCAGGGCTGGAGGGGCAGTCATGGGTTGATGTTTGCAAAGAGGGCTGGCTGGTGTGGAATCAGGATTGGGCTGTTGATTCAGAATGCCCTGCTCCCGTATTTGCCAAAGGATCTGGCAACCCCCCAGAAGAAATCACGAGGGCAGAAACACCCCTGTGAGCAGGACTTCCCTGGGGCAGAGCAAGACTCCATCCTCTGCATCCCTATTTTCTTTTTCCTGCTGCACAGAGGGATTAGGGGGCAGCAGTGTCCCAAATTTCAAAACTCATGAAGTGCAGTACTTTTTACCCTCTACCTAGGGTGAGTACTGTGACCAGCCAAGGCAAATAAAATTTAGTCTGCTCTGATGTAACAAGATGAGCAACATAAAACACAAAGGCCAAGCTGATGGCCAAGGCTGAGCCTGAAATTTCAAGCAGCTTGCAGATACTGCAAGGAAATACTCTGTTCTCCCTTTGCTCATCCTTCTGTGCAATCCTGGTCATGTTTTCATTTTGCTTGGTTTCCAGAGTTATGACAACATGTGGGACATTAAAGCTGAGCTTGAAAGTGATGCACTTCAGAGGACTTGCTAGGATTTGCATAACATGAAGGTAAATCTTTGAAATGGAATTTTGCTTATTTCCATATTACAGGACCTGTTTTCCCCAGTCCTTTAAGTGAAATTGCAGGATTTCAGTGTGAATTGTTTCATAACTTGTGGAAAGAAAAAAAGGAGTCACCTCTTTCCTAACAGAATACTGGATCTACAACAGCATGGATGGGTGTATTCCAAAATGTGTCATTTAGGGAAATAGGGAATCTACCCCCACCCCCTGCCACCCTGTTTTGTTTTGTTTTCTTCCTGAAAAACTTGAACACCATGCCCACAAGGGAGTTTTGGAGTGATTGGCTCATCCTCCTACTCCTCTCTCTGATCCTGACATTTTGTTCAGATTGTGTTTACCCCAACATGTCCCCTTCTTGACACCAAAACTGATGCAAGGTGTCAGAGTGGAGGCTGGGTCTGGGTGTTTGAGGGAGACCACCTGAAGCTCTTGAGGCTCAGAAGTCATGAAAACATCCTGGGCTCTGACTGAAATGTCCCTTGGGCAAGCCAAGAGGGTTTCAAAGGGAGCTGGGCAGAGGATTGTGCCCCTGTGCTGCTTTGGACTGGTGAGACTGGAGGGGAACCCCCTTAGGAAATCAAGTTCCTCCAAAAAGACAGGCTCATCCTCTCTGAGATTGTGAAAAACCCTGCTGGCTTTCTGGTTTCCTTAGACCCAGATTTAAATTTATATTTAAAAAGAAAGAAGAGCTTGGGGCTTGGTGTAATTCACGACTAATTGGATCTTCTCAAATGCCAAGTGAAGAAACAAAGGGTCAGAAAAAGAGCTTTGTTCCATGTGTAATGACAAGAACAGTTGTGGGATAACACAGCCCTGTCCTGCTCCAAATTATTACTTACTCCTGTTTTAGCATAAATCTTCTCCAGCCTCCACTAGCAATTAATTTGGCACACTTTTAATTAGATGAACTGACACATCATTAATTAAAAGAGGGGAGCTGACCCCAGCTATTGTGGGTCACAGGTTTTGGGTATTCCCTCTGTGCCCATGGCTTGTCTGTCTGTCTGGCAGCTATTTGTCATGCCTTTGGGTGGGAAGGCAGTACAGAGGAGCCTCACAGAGCTGGAAATTTTGGCAAGGATCACTACCCCATGGTCCCTGCCCCTGCACCACGAAGCTGCTGCTCTCCCAACAAGTTCTGAGCCTTGAGCAAAGAGAGCAGCACCTGGGCTTTGCTGGCAGGGTAATGGCTGCTTCCTTTTCAGTGCTGTGTTCATACAGATTTCTGTCTTCTCCTGCTGCTGTGCATGCCCTGGGCTTGAATGAGCCTCCCTGGAGCCCTTTGAGAGGCTGCTGCCTGCCCTGCAGGCTGGCACAGAGAGGGGCTTGCTCTGCTGCCTCTCTGCCTGTGATGAGAATGAGTTCTCAAGCAGAGGAGAGCCACAGGTTTCCAGAAAGATAAAAACAGCTGTGATTTCCCCCCACGGGGCTCCATTGCAACACAAAACAGTGGAGGACTTGTGCTCTGTGGTGGATTACCGTGGTTTCTGCACAAAAGGCTTTGTCCAGGCCTCTTTTTTCCTCAACCAGTAAAGCAGCTGGATGTGGGCTTGTGTCTTCTGAGTTATCTCTGTCCTTAGAGGTTTCCAAGGCAAAGGCACAACCAACCTGGAGCAGGAGATTGGAGGGTGGAGACCTGCAGGAGCCTCCCCACACCAGCACATCTGTAATTGCTATGAACCAGCTGCTTCAGTGCCAGTTTTTGCACTTGAATTAATTGAAACTTAGCCCCTCTCAGCATTGGCTCCTTGCAGCATCCAAGGGCTGGGAGGAATAGGATTCCTCTTACCCAGCTCAGTGCAGGCTCGTGGGAAAGGAGAAAGGTTCCAGGAGGAAGAGGAGGGAAAAGGGGAAAAAAATTCATAAGGGGATGCAACATCTGGGACGTTTCTTGCTCAAGAAATTAATGATCCATCAAAGATTCTCTGCTATTTTCAGTTTGACAGGCAGGAGAAACACCAAGCTTGGATCACGTGAGTTTAGAGTGGATAAAATTAATTGAAGGGATGAGTAGTGCCTGCTTGGGCTGGAGAATGCAGGAAGCTGTTTGAGGAACCTCACGGGTCTGAAGGACACAAAGGCAGAAAGATTTTGGGCTGTCTTGTTGTTTTGGGATGGGAACCAGCCTAGAATGTGAATCCCAAACAAGAAGGGTTCTTCCAGGGAAGGTTTGGGTGAAAATCCTCACAGAGAGGATAAAGGTGAATAATCAAAGAGGACGTAAAGACAATTATCTCTCTGAGCTCATAAAATACAGGGAGGAGATGAGGTGTCCCAAAAAGGTTTTTAAATTGACCTGAAACCCAAATTTTGACTAATTACTACTGAATTCACCACACTGAATTCAACAAAATATCCCACATACTGTATGTTTTGGGTAGTTTCCTGTGCCTGTCCATGAAATACAAAATTCACAGCATTCCTTGTTTTTCCTCCGCTGATACAATAAAGAAGCAGGAGCATAATTATTAATTACTTTTCTATGCTTCTGGTCCTTGGTTTATGGGTCCACTACTCACAGGAGGGATTAAGAGTCTCCAGTGGGCTTCTCTGGAAGGAAGTGGTTGAACTGACAGCAGCCTGTTTCCCAAATTATTGCCATTGTTGTTGCTTTAGTTAAAATGGAAATATTTCATGGAAAATGTGATAGTGTTCCATCTGGCTCTGTGACTGGTGGAAAGCCAGTCACAGACTTTTCATCTGAGAAATAAAGTATTCAGAATTTTAGATATATATATGAGAGATTATTTAGATATAGGGCTCTATCTCTGTGTGTCTTTTTAAACTAATATTGGGGTTTTTAAAAACAGTCACAGGACTAGTTAATTATAAGTTAAATATATCCTAGCTTTTGTATTATCTTGCCAATTTCCAGCTGTTTTCAGAAATATTTCTTGTGTTACAGCTGAAAAAGGCTGGCTGCTTGGAACCTCTTGACATTAAATGTATTTTGAAAAATAATGTAAAAGCATTTCAGCAGCAGATTTTCATTTTCAGCTTAGCAGTTCAAAACACGGGAGTCCAGGGCTTCCAGGAAGCTCTGCCAAAACACCACCACTCCTTCCCCTCTGACCCATGCAGCCTATTGAAATGAGGAGTTTAAATCAGCAAAGAGGAAAAAAAAAAACCTTCTCAAAAGAAAATGCAAAAGGTCTAAATGGTCCCAACAGTTTATTGAAATGAAGAAGAGAAATTATCTCAAACTCACTTGTGGATGGATGTTTTACAACTGATGCTAATCCTCAATGCAAGCCAATCTGTATCCTTGTCCAAAAGAAGGGAGGGAAGTTGATTTTTTTCCACAGTGGTGTGTCTATACATCCTACATGTTGATGCATTTAACAGATTGCAGCTCCTACACAGGAGTGCCTGAGCAAGGTGCATGGCCACTGCTGCAAGCCAGTGCAAAAATCATCTAATTAGGTATTTATTTATTTTTGGAGGCTGACATATCCCTTATAAGTGTTAGTTTCTATATACCTTACCAAGCAGATTATGTGTCTAACAACAAGGAGATTTTGAAAGGATTTTTCGCTCTTGTGTAATACCTTGCAAAAAAAAAAAAAAAATTTTTTTTTCTAATGTACTGCTGTAAATGTGAGGGTTTGTTGGCTTGCTGTTCTTGTTGTGTTATTCATCATTGCAGGAATTGTGGCTGAAGCAGCAATTTTCCAGCTCGTAAAATGGAGATCCTGCCTGAATTTAAAAAAAAACTAACGAAGCACCTGGAGAGGGCTTTGTTGAGAAGATGGAAGAAACAACCATGTGGGATGAAATCTCTCAGAGTAGTGTCTGTCCAATAAGCTGCTCCATTTTGCATAAGCTTTTCAGAGAACTGATGGGGATTTCAGTTTGTGACTTGGGAATCAGAAAGATTAGGAAAAACAAGACAGAAATTCAGCCTCAGAGAGGCTCTCAGAGATGGAGGGGTGAGTTCTGCACCTTGGGAAGAGCACACCAGGTACAATCCTGCCTGGCTCTGTCATGGACACACAACCACAGCACCAGTTTTCAGGGCTGTGAGAGGTGCCTGTGCCTGAAATGAGAGATGGGGCTGGCAGGGCGAGGAACCCTCGACTTTGCCACTCAGATTCAAGTGGATGGTGACATATGTACACACACAGCATCCATATGGCACAAATTAAATTGAGAGGGGAATGAGCAAAACAATTTTCCAACAAACAAGTAAATGAAGACCATGCTTTCTTCACAGCAGTGCTCAAGCTGGATGAATACTGATTCATATTTTTTGGAATGAGAAGTGCTGGGGAGGGAGGTGCCATATTCTTCATTGCTGTTAATGTTTTATGCATTTTTTTGTTTGCTTGCTTTTATTTTTTTTTAAATGTCATAACTTAAGTTCTTGTAAAGCCATAGTGGCATTTTTAATGCTTAGCCAGCCATTAGATCATATTTTTTGCAGCAAGCAAATTTTCTGATGAATCGTAATCCAAAACTATTAAGAGATCCACTAGGTGCCTTGGGCAAGTAGGAAAGACTAAGCAAAGAGCAGAAGTGGTGGAGGAACAGCCAAAGTCTGACAAGGAGTGGAAAGCAGCCAGACAGGGAAACATTCAGGTAGGGCTGTTTTCACCTGGTTTTTTTTCCATGTAGATATTTGCTTCTTCATTCCTTGTAGTAAGTATTGCTCTGCTAAAGGACAGCAAGAACAGCTTTGTGAAACTTGGATGTAAAACTTGCTGTGGGAAAAGCTTTGCCTGGCCTTGCAGTGGAGTTTGTGGCACTGGCTCCTGTGTAAATCCAGTACCAGGACTGGTGACTCACAGGCAGGCTGGCCTTTCCTGCAGCCATACTGAAATCCCTGGTGTTTCAGCACACAGCAGTGACTCACAGGAGATGCTCAGCTTCCTGTCAGTCAGTGATCCTCACCTTGCAGTCTGACTCCTGCCATCTATCCAGCATCCACAGAGGATTCTCTAAAGGCTCTGTCAAGTACCTGAACTTCTGCTGCAAAGAAATTTATAAATGAGCAGTGTGGCTAAATCAGGCTGACATCCACGAGTGCTCAGTGGAGTGACACCCACCTGGAATCAGAGCAGTTCTGAATGGCCAGTGGAGGGCAAGGGAATCTGCATTAAGATGGGTGAGAGCACTGCTGTGCTGCACTTTTATCAGAGATTTAAGAGTTCATGCAGTGAGAAAGAGAGACTTTGCAATAGCCAGAAGACAGAGGCATCATCTCCTCCCTCAGTAACTCCAGACTGTCAGAACAGAGAGCTGTCCCCATCTTCCACTCTCTGACTTTACCCCTGTCTATCCAACTGGCAAGTTTTTCTCTGACTGCAAGGCAGAACAACTCATCTAGCCACAGCCAGCATCTCTAAATTGTACCCATGATTCATTTGCTGTCTCTGTGTTTCAATCCAGAAAGGATTTGCATGAAATCCCAGAGCGAGTGATGATGTATAGATGTGCTATTATGGGAACAATCTTCAGAGGACACATAAACCTTTTCAACAACGTTTGCCAGGACAGAACAGGCTGTGATGGAAAAGGGATCCACACCCAGAGTGTGGTTTTGCCCTTGAAACAGAGGTAGGCTCAAACTCCACAGCTGGAAAACCCCATCCCATCCCACTTGTCCCAGAAGTCCTCGCTAGGGGGACTTAGTGCAGGGACTTTTGTGACAATGGGTATAGCAACCAGTCATTTTCTGCTTTCCCTCTAATTCCTCTGGACATCATCCCCTGGAGTGTGTGGCTGGCTCCCAGCTCTCCCATGCCTTGCTGGCAGCTCAGACCCCGTGGCCATGGGGCTTACCCAGGTGACACAGGCTCCCAGAGGGATGCTGCTCCCAGCCCAGGTCACTCTGCTCCCTGCAGGAGATATTTCCACCTGCAGCTCAATGATCTTTGCAGGGCACAGTGACTCACTAAAGGGCAGCTTGGTTAGAGTCAAGGTTGTGCACATCAGTCATTGTGCTGAAGACAAAGGAGGCAGACACATGTCACTGCAGCTCTGATGGAAAGCTGGGCATGCAGAAAGACAGCAGGGCTCAGGTCCAATCATAGAAGGGGGTGAGGGGGGAATATATATGTTTCTGGAAGCTTTATGAGAACCAGGAGATCTCCAACAGCTTTTGAGATCAATCCTCCCAGTAAATTTCAAAGACCCTCTCATTTGTGTTCCTTAACTTTGTTTATTAAGAGAGCCAAGGTCATGCAGGGGAAGGTTTGCACAGAGGAACAGCCCACCCAATAAAAACCAAACCAAAAACACCCCAAAAACCCCAGCATAAAAGACATGCAGGATGACTAGATGACTCCCTCTTGAGCTTTTATTAACATTTCCAGTGACAGACCTTCAAGCACTCTCTATAAATAGCAATTAGTTAAACTTTATAGTTAACTGACATGACTCCAAACTGCATCAGACAATCAAGCCTTCAGGTAAGAGTGCAGCAGCCACAAGCATGGCATGGATGCTTTTGAACAGAAATACTCAGCTTTTTCTCTAAATTATTGCCCCATTTCCTCCCAGCTGGCTGAGAGTGTTGCTGCAGTGATATCAGCTAAGCCCGTGCACATTTATTTCTCTGCACAAACTGCACAGCCAACAGCAGAACAGGTAGAGCTCTCAAATGAACACCTTGCCTGGGATTTGGCTCCATGGCAAGGCTGTAGTTGTGTGTCTCCTCAAATATCTGCTGAATAAACCAGGAAAATAGTTGAAGTCATTCTGTTTGTTTTCCTTGCCATCTCCTGTCAAGCAGAGATGAATAAATCATTGCTGTGTGATGGTGGCTGGGAGTGATACTTGTGATGAACCTTTGATGACAGACTGCAAAGGCAGACCATACACAAGGGCTGTGCTACCACAAAACTGAGAAATGAAGAGACCTGTGGGTTTATTATTCATGAGCTGTGAAGGGCTGGGCTTGAGAAGTGCCCAGGAAATCCTGCTGCACATGGCCATGACCACGGTGCATAACAAAGCCTAAGCAGGGACCCTTGGTCCCAGCACTGATGGGATCTGCTTTCCTTTTTCCAGGGATGGGATCTGCTTTCCTTTTTCCATCAGTCCTCAAGGTACAACTTCCAGGTTAGAATGGAGAAGTGGCTGGACAGGAGACTTCTTCAATGGCACCTTTGATTGAAGGAGCAGACTGCTTTAGCTGCAGTTTGAGGCGTCTGAAGACAATTAAGACTCATTAATTGTGCCCCCAGAGCAACTATTCAGGGAAAAGAGGACTACATCTGCAAGGGCTAACCTGTGGCTAAAACAGTGCCTCAGCAGGGCAGTGAATCACCCTGACTCATTCATGTCTGTTCAAAGCTGGCCAAAACCATGGATTTATTTTTTACAGATGGTTCTGAAACCCCTAAAATGAGGTCATTTTAAGTGAATGTCACCGACTTCTGGTAAGATGAAACAATGGTGCTGGGGTGGGAAGGAAGAAAAGACTGTGGGTTCAGCCAGATAACTTAAATGCTTTTAATTTCTACCTGCAATATAGAGAAATTTTGAAGGAAAGGTCTGGCAGCATTGAAAATCTAGTCTTGAAAACATAAACACTTTTATTCTAGAGTTTGTACAGGACAGGATTTGTGAGGGTCTGTGGTCCAACCCTCATCGAAAGCAGAGTCAGCCTCATAAGTAATTCAGGAAAGAAAGGCATTTTGTATCCCAGCACAACCAGGTGAAGAATATGCTGCTTTGAGTGGAGGCAGCCTTTTACATGAAACCAGTTCATATTCCCATCAAAAACACATTCTCATATAGCACAGGCAACTATTCCCACTAATTCCAGGAGATTGGCTAGCTGCTGTCAGGACGGAGCTGCCTGGCTGCTCTCTGGGCCTTTGCAGTGCAAGTGACAGGGAACATGTTGGGTGTAGAAGACAGGTGGATTCTCACATTCAGGAAAGGGAAAAGGGATACCCTCCTTTCTCTTTTTTTCTTCTCCCCATCTGCTGAGCAGTTCTTGGTCAAGAATTGAATATATTTTGTAAGCTGAAAGCCTTAGTGTGCTCCGCACATGAGATGAGGGAGTAGGGGACAGAGCTGTTCCTTTTCAGTCAGCTGATCTGTTACCTCTGTAAAAAGGCTATTTGAAAACCAGTTGCCATTGATTTGTTTTTCTCTAAGTTATCATCAGTGATAGAATATACACAGACCCTTTTTGGTGCTCAGAACAGTTGAGGGCAGACCTAAATTTAACCCAGCCCTTTGGCTTTCTCCTTTGGGAGAAAAGCATTCCTGATACCAAAGGCCAGGGTTTTTTTTTAATCAATGCTGTGCTGAGAAAAACAAGAAAAGAACCTTCAGGCAGAGTTGTCACCCTCGTGGGAAGGATGACAGATTATGTGCTACATGCACTGGGTGATGTGTCCCAACCCCCTGCTCAGTGGACGGCACAGGCCAGCCTGAGCTCCAGGTCTTGCTCATTATGATTATTATCATTATTTTTACTTCTTACAGAAAGGAGAGGGAAACAATTCCCACACTGTCTCCCTGCCATCGTGCAGGGAGATGCACCTGACCCATCATGCAAGGATGCCCAGACTGAAGGAGTCCTCCTGCTCATTTTCTCTCTCCTGTGCCTGTGGGCGGGCTCCTGAGAGCCCTGAGGAAGCAGCAGCTGCTCAGAGGCACCAGTGCTGTGCTGGCAAACTCAGCATGGCAGCTGGGCATCAGGGACTACTCTGGAGGGCTAACATTTAGCATCTCTATGGATCCCATGTTGTCTGAAACAGGTTTGATTTGTTGGGCCCAAAGAGCTGACCCACAGGAGCCTTTGACCAAGGAGTGTGCTTGGTGGGCAGCTGGTTCTCACCAGATGTTGGAGGCTGCCTGGGAGACATTCAGATTTGTTCATTCTGAAAACACCTTGCAGCTCAGAGCAACCTCCCCTGCCACTGTTTTTTCACACTGTGCCCTGGACAGAGGCAGTGAGGTTGTCAGAGCTGAAGGAGCTGTAGAAGAGGGCAGAGGAAGGAGCCAGGGAGACTGCCAGCATGCCTGGCCTGGGTGAAGGTGCTGCAAACTTGCCAACCAGGTATTCCCAGCCTGCTCTGAGCAGCTGGATGAGGCTCCCTTGACTCACCTAACTGCAATTTAACAGCAGGCAGTCTTGTTCTGAGGGAGGGTAACAACCTGACAGCAGCGTGGTCACAAACCGAGGTGGCACTGTTGGCTTAGCTCAGAAGATGGGGCATGGGTAAATTAAAGCCTCCTGGGCTGGAGTGGGCAGCAGAAGCAGGAGCAGACATTCTGGAACCCCACTGCTCCAGAGCAGGCTGTCTCTTCCCCCTGAGATGTCACAAGGACAGCAGAGGATGTGACAACACTCCTGCATGAATATGGCTGTTGGACACATCTGTTGGGCAGAGATCAAAATCCATCAAATAAGCTGTTAAAGCAAAAACATCTTGTTCAGCTCTAATATGACTCCTAAAATGCTGATATTTCCACTGTCTTTCAAAGAGTTCATATCCTCTGGTTTTGCACAAAAGAAATCTGCAAGTGATTTCTACCACGGGCTACAACCAGCTCCAGACTAACCTTAGTTTCTTTTCAAGCTTTAATTGGTGAAGAGTGGAACCAATCCATCCAGTGCAAACTTCTGGTAACATAATTAGTTAACTGAGGTCCTTTGTCTCCTTAAACTCAAAAATGTTGCACTTCCCAAGCCCTTAAATGGATAAAAAATTAGGTTATCTTTTGGGGTTGTTCTGGTGTTGGCATGTCAGATTTTTCAGAGAACTTATCACCTTCAGCACCAGCACAACCTGCCACTTCAAATGAAACAGAGGGGATATTTTATTTTCTCATGCTTTGTCTGAAATAGAGGTGCTCTTAATTAATTTTTTAAAATGCTCTTTTAAAAGGCTATAAAGTAATTAAAAGAATGACAGGAGATGTGGTATATTAGCAGTGCCAAGTATGATTCAGACAAACTGTCACTAGAAAATGGATCTGACTATTCAAAGTCCCCCAAAATCTATTATTAAAGCTGTTTGGGCTTTTTCTTCCCTTTTTTTTCTTTTCCTTTTTTTCCCCCCATCAACCACAGTGCTAAACAAAATCTCAGATCTAGCAAAGCACAAATTACTGTGGACGCCTCTATTGTGTTTTATTCTGTTCTCTGGCATTGGAAACTTCTTGGATATGGGGATTGCAGCCAGCATCTCCACTCAGAGAGCAGGATGATTGCCGGGCAAACAATTTCTTCCAGCATGGCTGGTCTAAAGGAGTGTAGGGATCTTCCCCCCTTCTCTCTCTCCTATTTCTGTTTCCAGTTTGCAGAATGATGTAGTAAGGGAGTTGTTCCAGACAGTCCAACATCATTCCACTGAGTTGCTCTCAGCTCTGGTATCAGCAACATCAGTCTGAGTCTACTAAAAGGATGAAAGTTCTTCAAAAAACTTTTGGAACTTTTGGTTTCTGAAGGGCATTTTGGAACGTTGTGGGGGAAAAAAAAAATCTCCTTAACACAAAAATGGAGGGGAAAAAAGAAAGTTTTAGTGCAACACCAAGCAAATGTGCATTATTCTTTCAGTCTTTCCTTCATTTGGGGAGGTGTCCTTCTTTCAAACCTGTTCATTTAGAGCCAAGCAGGTTATTCTGCTCTGCAGACCCCTCTCACAACCCTGTGCCCTGGAGCTATTTTTTCAGACTATGCCTGAAAAAAACAAGTCCATTTCCATCCTTCGAACTCCTCCTACAAATTTTCTTCTTTTTTGGCTGGCATCCTACAAATAAGCTCCCACTGCTGCTCTTTAATCATCTCCCAGCTCTCTCTTCAGTTAAGTTCTTACTAATAAACTGAAAAACAAGCAGGGATTTGCAGGATGTGATCCCTGCTCAGCCATTCTGGATTTTAATTGCTCTGTGTCACCTTTGGCTTCCTATCCCCAGGCCCAGAAGTTACAGCAGCTTTAATGTAGGGTGTTTTTCTTCTGCAGCATTTGATGATCTCCTGGCAGAGGGGCTTTATTCCTCCTCCAGGAGCCTCTTCTGTGTCCTCAGCCTGCTGAGCACACAGGGCACCACCAGGCTGGTGGGCTTTGTGCCTCACATTTGGGTCTCTCTGAGGGAGCTCAGCCCCACTTTTCGTCACCTCAGTGTCACAGAGATCTCTGCTTGCCTGGGCTGACCCAGGGAAGGTGAATGTTTTCTCAGAGCACTGAAAGCTGCTGCACATGTCCCATGGGGAAGGGTAAGGAACAAATTTAAGACAGAGTTAGAGAGGGGCTTGCCCTTAAAGCAGAAAAGGGATGGAAGGGGTATCACAAGGGTGGAGAAGAGGGATTGAGAGCCCTGAGGGGAGAGAGCTGGAGGAGACTTGCAGGCAGCAGTTCAGGTGGCTGCAGGGTATGAAAATCCTCCCACTGCTCAGATTTGCCTAGCAACTCTTGGCTGACAGCATTGCTGGGGTTTGGCCATACAGATGCAGCCTCCATCTGATGGGGAAGGGAGGAGAAGGGGATGTAGGGACACATCTGGGGAGGTCTGTGCCCCATACCTTGAAAAGAGGCTGCAGGGAAGGCACTGACTCGGTGTTTGCCCCTTTCTGCTGGAGATCCTGATGTGGTGTCTGCCACCTCTGAAGGGATGGCTCCTGGACAATCCCACAGTTCCTGGAAGTCAGTGGGAAACAGGAGCCCAGCTCTATGTCCTGCCAGAGTCCCTCACCACTGTGTACACAGGGAGGGGCAGTGCCACCTGCATATTCTCCAGTTATAAACACCAACAATGAAAACTGCTTGCCATAGGAAAGTGCTGGTAGAAATTAACTCTTTTAGCCTTTTTTTTAAATTTATTTCTGGTCACAGCAAAGTTAAAATCCAGTTTTCTGCCTACTTGCAAATCTTCAGCTCTTCTGAGAGAGTGTCAAATATATAAGACCCCTGTGAATCATCTATTCCAACCCAATGACACAAATCTCCCACTTTTTTGCCTCATTAGTAACAGGTTGTGTTGTTAAAGTAGTACAAGGTCCTCTGAGAGACTGAATTGTCCCCATGCAAGATAAGGAAAAGTCCTGAATCACAGAGAGAGGCAGCAATGTCACTGGCAGCAGTGGTGACAGTAAAGGGTGCTGACACCAGGTCCTGGGGCTGCTCTTCAAAGACACCTCTGGGGGAGGTCTAAGAATAAAAGGAAAGGCAGCTGCTGGGAAAGGGAGGAGGAAATCAGAGATGTGTGACAAGGCCCGGGGTGCAGAGATGTCAGTCTGGTGTGAGGAGGTGCTAAGGTTTGCAAGGGGCCAAGCAGTGCAGCTCAGAACCAACAGGAGGTCACAGCAAGGGCTGACGTGTGTGGCTTTGTGTAGGATGAAAATACCCCTGGGGTGTGCTGCAGAGGATTTGTACCCATGGTTTCTGTTCAGCCCTCTTGTCCCTCTTCAGCTGTGGTTCACTGGAGCTACCAGTGCCTCCACCACAGCCCCAGGCTTCTCTTCTCCCCTTCCCCCTGGTCTGCTTTGCCTGGAGAGCTTTTCCTTCATCATGCAATCTGTGGAATTGTGCTCCTTGCTCTGTCACTGCCAGCCCCAGTGAAATCCATTCAGGGCATCTTTTCTGACTATGCAACACATGCAAGAGTCACAGAGGAGCCCTGGTGATTTCCCCCGGGTGTTTGGAGTGAGACACTTTCTCCTCAGCCTCCATGCAGCACTATTTACACACTCAGTACTCCAGGCAGAGCTGTGGTGAGCTTTAAGAGAGCACCAAGCCCCTCTTTCCTCTTTCTGCCTTTCACAGGACTGTGATTTCTTTGGCACAGCAGGGCGGGGTTTGACAGGTCTCACCATGAGGCCACGGTTTGGAAAACATGCCAAGACTCCTGGCACACCCACCCTGTCCTGAAGGCACTCACCCGTTTTGTAGTATCTTCTACCAAGGACAGAATTTTGGTCCTGCAGGTGACAACCCAGTCAAGGGGAGGAGTAAAAGAGACACATCTCAGTTAAACCCATCAGAGCAACCTAATTTCCCCTCTGTCACTTTAGGTTAAACTGTCTAATTAAGAAATGCGACTTCAATTATTTTCACTTTTAACTTAATAACTAATCACTTGAAGTCTGCAATGTGGACTTTTCTGTCTAATTATAAAATACTACCTAAACTCATGAAGAAGAAGGAATAAGAAGGTGAAGAAGGAAGAAGAAGGTAAAGGAGAAAAACCAGCCACTGCCCTAAAACTTCTATCTTAGCTCTATATATATTACTATATTCTAAAACCCCAAACTCTAAGTCTTCTACTCTGTGATATCACACACTTCTAATCAACTACATACTTGTAATCTTAGTGTTATCAATCAATTTTGGAAGCCTTTTCTACAGCCTCAGGTCAAATGTAGTGCTCTCTTGGGAGTCAGAGCCTATTAGTACAGAAAGTCTAAAATCCTCAGCATCCACAACTCCAACATCCCTCCAAAACAATCTCCATGTCTGAGAAGGGAAAGGAGCATCAAATATCAGTTTATTCCTCAGGAGATTCGCAGCATGAAAGGAATCATCTTCAGAGAAGTGTCCTGGCAGTCATGATTGCCCTGTGCTCCCTGAAGTTGCTGAAACAAGTCAAAAACCTGGAAAAAACCCCTCATATTTACTGTTATCCAGCAAAGTCAGCTTCAGCCCAGCAGAGTCCCTGTGCACCAGCTGAAGGACTTCCTTGGAGTGCACCACTGATTGCAAAATGCTGTCAGGGAGGCTTTGAAACATGCCTGAATATTTTTCTCAGACGAATTTACATGAAGTGTAAATCTGCATGGTGAGAGTAATGCTCCCCCAGTGGTCAAGCCAAAGTTACACACAACAAAGAGATTCTTTTCTTGAAAATAAAAGAGGGGGAAAAAATAACCACCCAAAAAAAAAAAAAAAAAAAAACAAAAAAACATGCAGGAAGCTGAGAAAAACAGCCAATACAGGGAAAAGCTGGTCTGGAAAGTGGTTGAGAAAATGTGGTTTCAACCCAGGAATGAGGTGAAAGGACAAAACATGACCTGCTCATGAATAACCCCAAGAGCAGTGGGACTCATTTGTGGGCACAAATCACAAGGCAGAAACTGGCAGCTCCCAAGAGGGAGGGAGTTTTATAAATACATCAAGATTGAGTGTTCAGATAACTGTGGATTTCAGAGGGGTATCAGGATTCTGTCCTTTGGCATGTACAGCAAGACAGTCCAAACCCATGTCTTCTTATTTGTGGAAAGCTGGCTAATCTTTGTCTTGCTTTATATTCTGACTGAAACAGCACGAAAATGCAATTCCTAAGGTATTTATTTAAAAGAGAGTTTTGAAAAGGCAATTTTGTAGTAAGTTTAATTTTTGTTGTAACATTTCCTGAGTGTTCCTAAGTGCCACATCTTCACCCCACAATGCATTTCTGTCAATATAATTCCAAATAATCTTACTAAGCAAGGAAAACTTCTGAACTTTGTGATCTAGTCTTAGGGAACCTTATCCGTGCTTTCCATCTGTAAGATTTGCAGCAATAAGTAATGTCATAATGATTTTGGCATCCATTGACATGGCAAATTTAGTAACAGTGAGCCTGCAAGATCTCTCTGTGCACTGCAGCTTTTTCTGGGAAATTGGCTCATTAGTGTTTCTCCATCTTCATGTAACAGGCAGGAAATATGAAAATTTGCTGGAATTTTTCCCTTCTTTCATCTGTCCAGGGAACCAGACCCCCAAGATGATAACCTCCAGCACTGAGCCAGTTTGAAGCATTTTGCAAAGCCATTGCACAAAGAAACTGGTTAAGGTAACTGAGTTAGCCTTCAGTTTGCCTTGTGTTTAAAAACCTTCTTGTGAAAGGGGCTAGAAACACAATGTGAATTCCTCAAGTTGTAAACCTATGTCACATCAAAGAAAGGAAAGAAATTATAAAAGATCCCTCTGAGCTGGCCTGCTCTCTGCTACTGAAACTAGACTCTAGTTAGACTATGACTGTTTTTTTCCTTTGAAATGTCACCATTTACATTGACTTGCCACTCGTTAAGTTCTGTGGCTGTTCACAGTGCTCTGTGTGATAACGTGTTATGCCTATTAATAATCACAAAACACAACAAATCCCCATCACCTGCTTTTACAGGGAGGCAGAGCAACTTCTTCATGCAATGAAAATTACTCAGAAAAAATACACACTGCACTTTTCTGGAGTTGGAGACAGCAGGAAGATTTTCTTTGAGGCTATAGCTTTGTCTGACAACCAAGCTGGTAATATTGAATCCTCCTGAAATCTGACATCAAAAATTCAAGCCTGGGTACCATTACCCTAGTCAAGCACTAGTCTTGGTAACTGCTGAGAGGTGTGGGAGTTTGACATCTCATTCACCTGAAAGTGCATCTGTAAAGTCACTGCCAATCTACAGGAGACTGAGGTCTGGCTTACAGTTTGAGACATTTTTCTCTTGGCTCTTGCACCCCCTTAGCCCATCCTTCCCTGTGATTAGACAATCTAATTAGACAATCTCTCCTTATCTCCCTACAAACCAGCCTTCCAGAAGGATTTCTGCTCCACCACCTGATGCTCCCTTTCCTCCCTGCTCTCAAGAGCCCTTTTCCTGGCTGAGCACTGTGATTTCTCCTTGCCTGAAAACGTGGCTGAGGGAGCTGCCTGGCAGAGCTGCTGGTGGGAGTCAGGCTGGATTATTCCTGCTCCAGCACTTGCCCATCAGCATGAGTAAGACTGGTGGGAGATGCACAGCCCAGCAATCCCATGGTTGATGAGATTAAACTGTCTCTCCTTCCTTTCCACAGCAAGGGCTTTTTGTGTATCCTTTTAATGCACAGCTCTTGAATGTTCTTTATGATTGTAACACGTTCAGTCCATTGTCTGCAATTAAAAAAAAAAAAAAAAAGAAAAGAAAAAACAGCAGAAACTGCATCACTGTTTTTTAATTGCCTAAACAGTCTCTCATCAGTCAGATCTGGACTTGGTGCAACTCTTGCTCTGCTTGTGTGAGACTTTCCCACTCTACAGTGATTTCTTACCTTGATTATTTAATGTGCTTTTTTTTTTTTTTTTTTTGCTTGTAATAGATTACATTATCCCAATCTGGGCATAAAAGAAAAACGTTTTTCCTCACAGGCCTCATTAGCAGCCATGCTTGGCTGTCCCCAGCAGAGCAGACTTGCCTTTGTCTGCAGAAATCTTAAAATAGTGGAGAAAGTGAAACTCCTTGTGTTGCAAAGCTGAGAATTTGCCGTGTTGACTCCCCATCTGCCAAGAAGAGTTTAACAGGGATGTTCCTGAGTGCAGCTGGAGAAGGGTGCCTGGCTGCCATTCCTGGCTTTGTTCCATGGGTTTGCACATGGAGGGGCTGCTGGATGTGGAGAATGTGCAGGGCTTGTCCAGCAATGGCCCCAAGGTAGGAAAGCAGTGGGAGGGGGCTGGTGTCTCCATCAGGAGAGATCTCCCACTGGCACTACTTTTGCCCCTTCTTTGCTGCTCTGACAGGAGAAGCAGCACTCCCAGTTTGTGTTAAAACAAACAAGATACCAGAACAAGCCACGAAAGAGGTTGAAAACAGTTTGCCTTGGAAAATAATCTCACTGGAATAGTGACATTTGAGCCTTTGTAAGGACATGGTGGCTTCTGTGACAGCCCTCCACAGGCTGATACAGACAGACTTTATGTCATAACAGCAGCTTGAACTGTGGTCACATCTGAACCAACTGTGTTTGCACCACATCTGTTACAATCCCCAGCCTCTAAAATGAAGCTTGATTGTTTGTTTTGCTCTTTTTTTTTCCAATGTGCCACTGACAGGTCAGCTCACACAGCCCATGAGAGACAGAGTACTTCAATACAGTGAGGCCATTCTGACTGCTGCCACATCTCATTAATAACTCATTGCCCTGCTATTGTGACTCCAATTTCACAGCTCCCATTTGCACTCCTTCTGGTTAATCACATCCATTTTTAGCCTGCTGATCTTAATTGGTCATTTATTATGGCTCTGTCTAGTTGATGGACACTGATTTTGTCTCGCCACCAATGCTTCTATCCCACTGCCTCTCTGCCATCAACTGGCAAAACTAAAATCAATGAGAATTCAGTTTGGAGCTGGTTTGAAAACCCAGGCATTGCTCTAATTGATTCACTTTAATTGTTAATTGTCTCAGCCTCCTCAAGCCAGTGCTTCCATGCGTCAGAACCACCTTGAGGCATGCACAGGGCTGTGCTGCAGCAGCCCTGGCAGCACATTTGAGGGATCAGAGTGGCCCAGAGCTGCAGCCCCCATGACCTCCAGCTCAGGAACAGCAGAGCACCCATGTCCTTCACCAGCAGAGCCTGCAAGAGGATGCCTGGGGAGAATAAGAAGGCAGGGAGCTGTGCTGCTGGCATTCCATGGGGAAACACAAAATCTGTCCACACCAGAATCCAGGACTGTCATTGTCTACAACAAATGCACTTGGACCAGGAAAATGGCCATGGCCAGCAGCCCAGAGGGCACAAGGCTCTGCTACACCTGTGAGCATTAAAAGCAAGGGGAAAGTAAGATCCTGCACTGGAAGAATGTTATGTAAACAAATTTTGAGTCCTGTATCACTTCATGTGAGCTTTGCCCTCTGCCAAATATGTGGTTGGTAAATGACTGCAAAATTTAGGTGTGATTTGCAAGACTGGTTTTGTTTGGTTTTCAATGCTGTAAGAGCCCAAATTACTAATTAGTACCAGAATTATGTCCATATATAAAAATAGCAATGTCTAGGTGATGCCATTAACTTGTCACTGGTAGAATATTTCCTGAGCCAACAACAAAAGAACTGGGACCCATATTTACCATTGCAATATCCAGGCTTGAAACATAAAGGAGAATGGATGTAGTGAGCAAGGCTGTTGGATTTTCCAAATCAGAGATGAAATTCAGTTAAATTACAATTTCAGCTCCTTGCCCTTCCTGGAGATAGTCCCCTGGGAAAACTAAAAAAATCAGTACCTTCATCCCCATGCAGAGAAAAAATAGTTCCAACTGATGGCGAGCCTGCAAGACGGAATGAAAATGTTTGGGAGCCAGGAGGAGGGGAACAAAGCAGACCCACAATGAGATGAGCTGGTAATTTTTCTTTCTCAATAGCATTCCAGGAGAGAGAGAGACTGAGCAGGCTGAGAGACTGACTCTTCTGATTCCCTGACCTCTGTCAGGGCATCAGAAATTCAATATCTTCCCCTCTGTACATCTTAAATTTTCATCGGAGCATTTTGCTGTTAGCATTTTTCCATGTTGACAGCTATATTTCTGGAACACTTCTAGCAGATACCTGAGCACTTTGGAAAAAACCCCCTGGCCACACAGCTCTTAAAATATGTCCAACTTTTTAAACAAGTGGAACGTTAACGTGGATGGAGAATTTCTTTAAAGAGCAGAGAAGGTGATAACAATAATAGGGGAAAAAATCTTGGAATGTGCCAAGGTCAGACCATAATGATCTGATGAAATCTGACCCTGGCTAAGACATGGAAATATCAGGTATTATACCTGGGGCTAATCACTCTTATTATACCTTTCCTGTAGTGCTTCCTAAGAATGGAAAAAATGTGTGGACCTAGGTTACCTGACACTTAATTTCAAAGCATGCAGGGGAATCTATAACAGCCTTCTTAAATGGCCTGATACATTACTCCTGTCAAAGGAAAAATTACAATGCACAGAGGGCATCCATGCATAGGGAAGGCTCAGGGGCTTTCAAAGCAGATATTTTTCAAATGCTCCTGGAGCCACTGGGAATGCATATTCTGTGGGAATGTATATTCTATGGAAAGTCAATTACATTTGCTTCCCACATCTCTTGGCCCCCCAGGAGCTGCCCTGACCTCCAGCAGTGTGGAACTTGATGGAATTTTGTGTCATACCCTCCAAGCAGGGTAGCTCCAGTCTGTCAGCCTCGTGGTCACACGCATGAGGCACAGTCCTGGTGCCTCCAGCACGAGGTGAGCTTTTTTTTTGTGCTCACCTGCCTCCATGAGCCTTGTTCCTATCCTGGATGAAATGCCTCCATATGCCACCATATCCTGGATGAAATGCAGCCTGGCAGGGGAAATCTGCTGGGAAAGGTTTCAGGTGCCCCTCACCATGACCTGCAGACCCCTGTGGTGACCTGGATGGGACTGCCACCACCAGCCACGTGCATCACTGAGGCTGGCTGTGGTGTCCAGAGCCCTGCTGGAGCTGAGGAGTGAGAAACTGAGCTTCTCCCCTCTGGTTGGAAGTGCTGGGCCCTCTGCAGCTGCCCGAGGAGCTGGGTGACCTATGGCTGCCTGGTAAACATCCCTGCACATCACAGCCTGTTTGCACACATTGGGCATGACTGTTTCCAGTGAGATGCCATCTGGAATAAAGGCAACTTCAAGCACGTATTTGAGCATTCAGACACGTTTAGAGAGCAGACAGGAGCGTGGAAGTTAACATTCAGATATTTCCCAAGCTCATATACCTAGGAGCCAAATGCTCCAGCTAAACAGATTGTGCCCTATTAAATTAAAACAGTGCATTGACAAAAGCTTAGCCCACAAGTTGTCATCTAGGTCATGGTTACACAACAGTGTGTACAGTGGCTATGGATATTCTGCCTGCATTCCCAAGAAAAACATGAATGCCTTCCTACCTTCCTCGCTAACCCCAGCCACAATTCAAGGAAAGAGGGATTCAAACAGTGCAGCGAGGTGCCAGGCTCTCTGTCTGGAGTGGTCTTTTGTCCTGCTTCTGTGCTCACACAGAGTGCAGATGGGCTCCTTATCTACCTTTGAATAATCAAAAAAAATCTGTGATAATCTATCAGCTCCTTGAAAACTGGTACGTGAATGTGCTGGTTTTGGCTGGGGTGGAGTTAACTTCCTCAGGGGCTGGTGTGGGGCTGTGTTTTGGATTTGTGCTGAGCACAGGGCTGATAATACAGAGGTGGTTTTGTTACTGCTGAGCAGGGCTTGCACAGAGCCAAGGCCTTTTCTGCTTTTCCTACTGCCCTTGCTGGTGTGGAGAGGGGATAGAGGTGCAGGGGAGGCTGGGAGGAGACACAGCCAGGACAGGTGACCCCAGCTGACCAAAGGGAAATTCCAGACCATGTGACATCATGCTCAGTGTATCAAGTGGGGGGAAGAAGGAGGAAGGGGAGCACATTTGGAGTGAGGGTTCTTGTTTTCCCAAGTCACCATTATATGTGATGGGGCCCTGCTCTCCTGGAGATGGCTGAGCTTCTGCCTGCCCATTCCTTGTTCTGCTTTCCCTATTAAACTGTCTTTACCTCAACCCAGGAGAGATAAAGACAGTTTAATAGAGTTTTCAGCTCTTACTCTTCTGATTCTCTCCCAGTCCTGCTGGTGGGGGAGTGAGTGAGTGGGTGTGTGGGGTTTGGCTGTGGGCTGGGGTTAAACCACGACAGCGAGCTAAAGTCAAAATCTATTAACCAAATTCTCAGGTAGACTAAAGCCATTTTAAGTCACTATGGCAACAGAAAGGGCTTCATAATTACAGCAAATTATATTTACAGTCGCTTCAGGGAAATGTTCTTAGACCTCTCTTCTCCAGTTAATTGATGGACATTTAACTTTAAATATTGAACACCATTGCAAAGACTACAATAGATCTTCCTGCTTTGTATACTCATAGCTGCCAGCTAAGCTGACATCTAGTTTTCTTATTTTCTGGACCCTTAGATATTTTCCTGTGCAGGTACATTTAAGCTTCCTGGGAATGGACTTGCTCTTTTGAGCAGATCCTTCAGAGCTGCCTGGTGTTTACAGGCAGCAAAACATTATTGTGGTGCAAAAAAGGAAAAGGTGGCAGTCTTCAGAGAGAAAGGCTAAAGAACACAAGCTTTTCAAGGATAGCAGAGTTCCTTGCATAGCAGAGGAACATGGTATTGGTGTATTTATCCAAATTTATAATGTGCTTTCTGTCAAGGTATCTAAGCATTACATAATGGGTTTAAAACAAGAGCAGTGGGACTGTCATTTAAAGCTCCTTAGGTTTTGAAGGCTCAGCCTTACCCCGTCCCACTTCGGGGGAGACAAAGCAGTGCAGTGCACAGAGATGTAGAAGTGGCATTCAAAAATCCAGGAGCCACTTTGGAGTCATTCCCAGCCAGATGCTGCCCCTGGTTTGCCAAAGCCAGGCTGGCTTGGTGCATGCAGCACCTAGAGGTCACCCCTCACACCAGCCAAACCCATCTGCACCACTCATTTCCTTGGCCCTGGTCTCAGGAATCTGCTCTCTGGTACAGCAAGCCCCAAGTCCAATCCCAAACAGAAACATTAGGCTTTTCTCTCCCCATTCAGTGAAAAATCCTTTCAACATTTGAGTCTCCTGAAGGCTCTCGCTCCTTGATAACTGGAGCAGAAGAAGCTCTCTTTCCTCACTAACTCACTATCATCTCCAGCTGCTGGCCAAGTTTTATTGTCCTCCTCTGGATTTTATCCAGCTTTTCAACAGCCTTTAAAGAAACACAGGTTTGGGCCTGGCAGACAAATTCCTCAGGGCCAGGCTCCTTGGCACATCCAAAGGTGGCAATGTCCCTCTTCACCACTGCATCCCATCAATCCCTCTTTGCCCTTGCTGCTCCTGTGTCCCTCACTAACACAGGGACCTGGAAGAAAGGTAATTTTTTTTTTCCCCTTGTGAAAATGCTTGCTGATCAAAACCACACAGACCAAGACTGAAACCAGAGAAAAAAGAGCATTTCTGTGCAACTAAGAATTTAAGCAAGAAGCAGCTGCCCCACACCCCAATTCCTCCAGCTTTCTCTTTTCATGTAAATAAAGTTGTATGTGGTCCTTTGATTAATCTGAGTTTAATATAACTACAGCAATAAATTATATTCTTCACGAAGAGTGATGTATTCCATAATCCACACCCCTTTACATTGTTTAGCTGGTAAAACCACACCATGACTTTTGCCTATCCATGCCTTCAAGGCAGTTGAAAGAATTTGTGTGGGAGGGGGAATTGATCCTCCAGAAACTATGCTGGAATATTGTTTTTTCTTTCCACTTCATAATTAAATTAAGCATTGCAGCATTAGCATTTCCTGCTTGGTGGATATTGTCTGTCCATCCCTAATTAAAATGCACTTCCTTAAATGGGATATACTTACTGTGTAAGTTAATTAAGTGGCCCATCATTTTCATTATGTACTCTATTATACATTTATTATTCATAGGTGTACCTAATTATATGTAGCTCCTGGTAGGTTCCTGCTCATCTGAAGTTGTTATCAGCATTGATAACACCACTGATACTCATCACATAGCCAGGTTGTAATTATTTTGGCACGTGGTCTTTGTGCTCTGTCCTAAACCCACTGTCACACCAAAGCCTTACAGGCTGCAGCATCACCCCCAGCTCAGCCAGCAGACACCCATCCCCTTTGAATTTTGGGGTTCAGGGGCCAAATGCCTTCCAGAAGCTTAGGCAGAAAAATATTACAGATTTGAAAAACCTGTCTGAATAATAATTAAAAAAAAAGTCATGAGCTTTGTTTGCCAGGTGTAGGTGCCTCTCTAAGCTGCCACAGCTGAGTGCAAAGACTCTGAGTGCTCACTGTGGCTTTTGACACAGTAATAAAATAATTTTGTGGTATTAATAAAAACTTGCAATGAGAGTAGAGGTTTTTCAGGTGATAATGAACTGCCCTGGAGCAATCTCTCTGTTCACAGGTGGAGATGGAGCTGGCTTTGCTTCCTTCCTCCTTGGCTTTCCTAGCAGAATGGAGCTAGTGACCCTTGGGATCATAGAATCACAGAAAGGTTTGAGTTAGAAGGGAACTTTTAAATGCCATTCAGTCCAAGCCCTGCAAGGAGCAGGAATGTCTTCAGCTCAATGTTGCAGTGTGTGTTCTGGCAGGAGTGTCCCCAGGAGCTGGCTGCAGGAAAGGCTCCAGCTTTGTCCTGCAATGTCCCTAGGATTGAAATCACATCGAGAAACATTTTTCTTTCACTTGATTTTTTCAGAAATTTATTGGCCAAGAACCAAGGGAAATAGTTACATCTAATATGGTGAGCCCCCAGGAAGTGGAGTGGCCTTGGGAAATGGGCTCATACTGAGCTTAAATTTCAGCTCTTCCTTGCGATGCTTTTTTAAAGCCAGCACTGCATTTCAGCACTTCTGCTTCCCACCTTGCAGTGCAGCCCTGCTGATGGCACAGGGTCCTGTCCTGGCTAGTGCTGTGTGACCTGGGCCAGCCCAAGGCACCCTGAGGACAGAGTCTGACCCATATTTGTCACCCCTCTCCCACTGCCCGCAGCGTGGTGCCTCAGGAGCCGTGTGCTGCCGGGATAGTTCCACAGACCTTCTCTCTAGAGAAGGAAAAAGTTGTTTGGGATCACAATCAAAAGTGCAGAACTAACACAGAGGAAGGAACCAGAGTTCCACATCTGTTCTGCTGTGAACACTAATCAGTTTTAATATAAAGCATCAGTCATAGCCAAGCCCTGCCACACAATATATCTCTGCATACAGCAACAATTCTTCAATCTTAATGAAGTCTTGCACAGGAAAGCTGTTCCCCTTCTGCCCAGCCAAGAGCAAGGAGGTGAACTTGAGATGGCAAGCCCCAATAAATTGGATTTTTGTACAGTCATCCTGCATGGGGCAGGTACCTGGCTGTAGCTAAGGGGCTTTCAGCAATCCCTGCAGATTTAGAAATCCTGGATAGAAGTCTATGGATCCCAACATAGATACTACTTCTCCCCCTGAATATATCCCTGAACAATATTCTTTCTGGGATATTATTAAAGTTGTGCCAAAGATGCATAGCTGGGGGCTAAAATCCACTTTGTGCTTGGTGCTATCCAGATACAGCAGAGAGACTGGGTCATTTTGGTACTTTTGTAGCAGGATGCTGCCCCAGTAGATCAAGTGCAGAAGGGCTCTAATTAATGTAAAAACAAAACATTCTGGGTTTTTCTAGATGGCACTCATATTCTGGGGGCTGAAGGGCTCAGGCACAGAATCCATAAAGAGGAAGCCAATGTTTTTCTACTTCTCCACTGCTCTTGCTTGTGACAACTGCTGCATCTCTATCCCTGTGTCAGGGATCTTCCAGGAGCACTGCTGGTTTTTTTGTTTTTGTTTTTGAAAGGGCTTCTCAGAATGGCATGGCTTTTATGGGCAACATTTCTTTCTCATTTCGAATTGTAACTTCTCTTTTCAACAGCCCTGAAGTGCTGAGGCAGCTGGATTAAATGATCATCGTAGGTCCCTTCCAACTGAAATCTCCTTTTCTCTCTTCTCTTCTCTTCTCTTCTCTTCTCTTCTCTTCTCTTCTCTTCTCTTCTCTTCTCTTCTCTTCTCTTCTCCTTTTCAGACAGGAAAAAAACATCTGCTGCAAACACCCTGCCATGGCTCCTAGCTAGCACCACATTCTGCAAGAATGGTAATTTTTCTTTTGTGAAGAAACTGTGAAAAGCTTTTACGAGGGAAAAAGTGAGCATTAAATAATTGTGAGGAGGAATGTTTGCAGCATGGTCAGGTCTGAAATGAGCAGAGCAGTGTGGGAGTCACGGGAAGTGAGTATCTTCCATCAGTTTGAAACAGAGAAGGAAGAAGGAATAGGCAGTCCTGGTAGTATGATGGCCTAAATTAAAGAGATTGTTCACCCCTCTTAGTTGTTTTAAAGTATCACTGTGGACTTTGGTGCTTTTTTAGAAACCAGATTACCAGCTGTGCATCACAGGGAGCTGGGTGAGCTGAAAGATAGATGTTGCTGAGAGATTCACGCACCAGCTGGAATGAACTCAGTGCAGAAAGAAGAAATAAAATCATCAGTCATGAATAGTGCACAGCAAACAGCATCATATCCCTTCAGGCATTCTCACACCTTCAATGGGCATATTTTATAAAGTTCACTCAGGTGGAAAAAATTAATATTTTTTTTGTTCTCCACCCGAAGTCACAGTGATGAACTGAATTATCAGTCCTGGGGGGCAACAGGTGAAAAATCATCTTGATTCTTTTTCTGTCTTTGCTTTTGAAGCCACCTGTTTCAAAACAATTGAAATTCTGTTTCCACTGGCCTGTGAGGAGCTTTAATGCTCCATTTGCCCTGAAAGAATGTGGCCTCTCTTCCTGTGGAAAGGAGCTGAGTGCATCTTCCCAAACTTAGCCCTTAACCACACTGCCACGGGATAAAACAGAATGAGGAAATCTCTAGGGGGCAAAAAAAAATATTTCTCCTGGCCCTCTTTGTAAGGATTGATGGGGTCAGGAAATATATCTGTCGATCTTCTCTCACCAAGTGTTTCACAAAGTCACACCTCTTCTCCAGTAGTGTTTTATTTGGAGGGTGATCAGTTTAAAAAAAAAAAAAAAAAAAAAAACAACAAACAGAAAAAAGCACACCCCCCCAACCACACCCCCCCCCCATACCCCCCCAGCACCCCCCCCCCCCCCCCAAAAAAAAAAAAAATCAGGTCAAAGAAAGACTATCCAATTCTTAACTATGATCCAAGACTGACCTTAGGTAAGTGGACTGGGGTTAAAAAATACCCACCTGTTCTGTCCCAGCAAGGTTTGCTGTTAAGACGTTTTGGATATCAGCTTTCAGAGTCTAAAATAATAATAAAAAAAAGACCACCACAACCCTCTTCCGGGGCTGACTTTGCAGTTCTGGCAAGTTTTATTTGCAGCCAACCTCAGACTAATTCCCAGGTCTCTTTCTGCTCTAAGAGGGAAGTAAAGCTCAGCTGCTGGATTGGATGACACAAGGTCTGAGGCTGTGATTTTAGGCTGATTTATTTAAGAGAGTGTGGATGCAGCTGAACTTGGGGGCAGTGCAGCTGGAACATGCCTGCTCTGTCAGGATCCTTCCATCCTCCCTGCCCAGATACTGACTCTGCTCCTTGCTTGTGCTTCATATTGCCCCAAAGGCAGGCAGCAGAGAGCAGCTCCCACAGAAATCCTGCTCCCCTTCACCTGGGGGAACAGACAGGCTGCCCCTCCCCACCAAAAAAAGGGAATGGTCTCTGAAGTAGCCAGGAACTGGCAGTGCTGTTTTTATACCTGACCTCCCAACCAAAGAAGGGCAAGCTGGGAACAACATATTTCCATTAATTTAGGCAGCACTGAATATATTGAAGGAATTGCACAGTATTCATGGCTTCTGTCAGCTGGGAAAGGGGTTGGATTCATGTAACATTATTCAGAAGAAATTGTTTGCCTGACTCTCATTATAAGCTCTACAGAACAGAGGAGTTGATAGATCAGATACAATTAACTTCATGTTATAAAACCCTTTTGGGATGCAAACCCTCGACCCTGCCAGCCCTGCTGTATTGTAAGGGCCTGGTTGCTCGTGATTTTTACAGGAATCTATATCTATTCCTCCTGTGTGTGTCTGCAGGGAGCAAAACCCTGTAAAACCTGGGAGATATTGGCCACTCTGTGTTTGAGGAACAGAGCAACAGCCCAGACCAATGCAAGCAGAATCCAAATGTGACGTTTGAGTGTGACTAAGCATCCCTCAAAGCAGCCAGATATCCAGCTCACAAGCATTAACACTGAAAAGGATTTTCAGCTGTGTTGCAGCCAGCAGGATTTTGCAGAAGGCAAAAGCTAGACCAACACCTGTCTGCTTTTTGAATCAGACCCCCAATCACAAGGACAAGACATTTGCATTCTGCTCAACACAACACGGGGCCAGAGCAGCAGTCCACAATCTGTGGGGTGAAGAAAGTGCAATTGGCTCACAAAAATGGGAAAGCAGCAAAGCAGATCCAGTTGACACCAAAATGTCCTATGGAGTCTATGCTGTTTCACCAGATTGCTCACAGCAGCTCAGAAAGTCTTACTCTTGCCTTTTTTAATGCAAATTTATATTCTTGTCAACTTCTATTTTTTAGTCATTTCCCAGCTAAACTTCATTGGCCAATGTGAAATGTATTTTTAACTCACAGGGACCTCAGTTAAAAACAAAAATAGCAATGGAAATTGTTTCATTTTCTTAACAACCAGGGAAATAAACATCAATTAGTTGCACCACTCTGCACAGAAGCAATGGGAGAATAAAGAGAGATGAGTCCTGCAGCTGAGTGGAAAGCATTTCTTGAAGCAATTTGGAAGGTGAAGTTCATCATAAGTGCTCAGAGGCCAACACTGTGTGCTCCTAACAAAAATATATGTTGGGCTTTTTCAGTATCTATTGCTATCATTTATTCAGAAGGAAGTTTTTAGTGCTTTTAGGGTAAATGCTGATTTTAGAGCAATTCCATTTAAATAACCCAACCCGAAATGATGTTTGCATTAGCAACCAGCAAAAGAGAGACTCAAATCACTGCCATCACTCCCTGAACTCTCACACAAAGAAAACTTAATAACATATCACTTCCTGAGACAGAAAAGAAAAGAGCATTAAAGGAAAGAAAACCGAGAGGCATCCTGCTGAGATAAGCATCATTCCTCTCAGCCTTGCTTTCTTCTTTCTAGAACAGCAGCTCTGATGGTGACCATTAGAATAACCACAGAGGTGGTTTAGTTGCCCAGCCTGCTAACAGCAGGGATCAGATTTGCTTCACATCTACACACATTGCAAAGAGGGGAAAATGTTCTGTAAAACACTGCTTATTACTACTGGTAATAGACAGCCTTCATTTTGTGCTGCCAGTGCAGGGCTGGTTCAAGAAATAGCTGAGATTTTGGCTGTGATGTACCTGCTCCCAATAGCCTCAGGAGAAGGGAGGCGGCTCCAAAAGGTATCACTGTGCTCCCTCAAATGTCAGAAGTGCACCTCATATTGAAATAAGAAGTGGAGGGCCAAGCTAAAATAAGGAGGAGCTCAGGGTGCATCCTCAAGCTCTAATGTGATTTAGAAATATTACCAGTTGTTAAGAAGCACCCAGTTCCTGCAGGTTTTACAAATGCAAACTTGTGATCACAGGAGCAAAAAGAGCAGGCAATTGTCAAACTTGAATTACTCACACCAAGTAAAAGCTAGGCAGGGAACAGTCTCCCTATACTGGGCAGGCTGAATGAGCAACTGGGGTTTTCATTTCTCTCAGGGACCAAATTCTCTTGCAAAGGAGCTCCTGTGGCTGTGCATGTTTGGGCAGGTATTGAAAAGAATATGTGGGAGCACTGAAATCCACATCAAGAGGCAGGAGTGGTTTTGGAGCAGGGTCAAAGTGAATGAAAAAAGGAAAAGAGAAAGGCTCTGTGATTGCTGGAGAAGCTGAGAGTAGAGAGTGTCAAGAATTAATTAAAGAATTGATTAATTATTCCTCATAAACCTCATTGAAGCTGAAGTTTAAAACCAGAGTTCAAACAGGCTTTCCAGCCATTCCCAACCTGTCCTAGGGGAAATAACCATGGGAGATGGGATCTGTAGGGATTTTTGCCCAGGATAAATTGTGGCTCAATAAAATGCATAACAGGAAAAAGCATTAAAGGAAAATGTTTGCCACTGTAAAAATCAAGTACCCATGATTTAGCAGGTAACAGATTTAATGCTGCCTGTGTGAACTTTATTGTACTCTCCCCCACCCCACAAGAGTGGTTGATTGCAATGTCATAAACTACTTTTTTTTTCCTACAGTGCTTATGTCTCTCTTCTGGAGGAAATTTGATTTTCTAACTGCATAATATTTAACTATAATATACTGTTAATGTGAATTCCTTCTAAGCAGCCTGGATGGCAAATGCTGAGAACTTGAAAGTGGCTGTGTAATGGTATTTGGGACACTTGAACTGCAAAGGTTGGTGTGCTGCTTAATTTTCTCTGCGTGTAGCAGGACACAGGAAGAATTATTTGCAATTTGGAGTACAGCGTGTTGTTGAGAGAGAGAGAGGGGGGACTAATTCTAGACTGGGGTCTGTTTAAATCAGGAAGGGATTCAGGATGGGAATCTGCAAGGGGCAGCCAGAACATGGCATTGCATTATTACAATATATATATTATTATTATGTAATATGGGATATTCCATGCACATTTATTTCATCCAGGGCCCACCACAGCATGGATGCCCACAAGAGAGGAGGGTCTGGCAGTGCAGGCAGCTGCTTCCATCTCCTGCTCCAAGCCCTGGGAGCACCTGTGCTCCCAAGCCAGCAGCACTGGGGCCTAAGAGAGGTGGGGATGTCAAGGTCGATGTATTGAAGCACTGAGTAAAGAGGAAATAGAAAATGTTTGAGGGTTACTAAATCTGAAGTGAAAGAATGGCAGCAGAGGCAGCCACAGTCACAAATCTCTCTTTGGACTGGGCCAAAGCACTTAAATCCAAAGTAGTCCCTCCACATGGGGAGCACTATAAATATCCACTAATTGCCTTTAACATGAAAGAACGGGGACTTGTGGTGATCCAGCTGCAAAAGCAAAGAATCCTGCTTGGCTCTGTGGAAAAAGCAGCTGGGAAATGCAGAGGAAGGGAAGCTGGGGCTGTTGTCAGTCCCTGCTGTGTGCCTTCCACCCAGCACTGAGAACTTCCAGGCTGGATTGCCTCCTCACACCACTGTAGGAGTAGGCCAGGTCCAAGGAGGGCAAATCCTTCAGGTCCCACTTCTAACTGGAGCTGTTTGATGTTAAACTGAAAAGGAAAAAAAAATGTGTTAAAAGGAAAATCCAATGACCCCACCACCCTTCTGCCAGAGGAGGCAGCGCTATGGAATATTTTTAGGTTTTTGAAATTTAATGGTTTGCACTTGATGATTTTCTGTGGAGAAGAGAGTGAAATGGGGAAAAAAAAATCTTCCTTAGGCTTTCATTCCCCTGTGTCATAGAAAGCCTCTTCCTATCCTTTGCATCACAGAATACAGAATAATGGAGGCTGGCTCAGAGAAGTTCAAGTCTGACTCCCTGCTCTGAGCAGGTCCAAGTACATGGCTGGGGTTTGAGTATCTGAAGGGATGGCAATCCCACAGGCACTCTGGTCCCTGTTCCAGCACATATTGTGAAAAATCTATTGCCCTATTAAATGGAGAGTCACAGAAATAAAGATTTTCGACCATGGCATTTTCCCATAAAAATATTGAATCCATATTTTCTCCCATGATGTCAGAATATTAAAAACAAAATCAAGAAATAATAGCAGATGCAATAAAATATTCCAAGATGAAGTGCAAAACATTTTCACTGTGTGGTTTTTGGGTTTTTTTTTGTGTTTTTTTTTTTTTTTGGGGTTTTTTTTGGTTTGTTTTTTTTTTTTTTTGGGGTTTTTTTTGGTTTGTTTTTTTTTTTTTTTGTTGTTTTTTTTTTTTTCAGAACCACACAGTTCTCACAGGGTTTTTTCCAGCTTTGACAGAAAGGCATGTTCTTAGGGTTTGTCGCCTGGTCTAAATCTTCCCAGTCAGCTCTAACTAGAACTTTGGATAATGTTACTGTGTGATGGGGTCCTGGCATAGATCCCAGAGCCCTCCTCCTCTCTTGGGCTCTGGAATAAGAGCTGGTGATGATATCTTTGATTCTTTAACCCCTGACTGGCTCCTCTGCCATTGGAAAGTCTCTAACACAAACAGACTGCTCTGGGAATCCCAGAACTGGGAGATTGCTCCAGAACTTTTGGATTGCTCCATGCACTGTGCTTTTCTTTGTTTTGGCAGGCACACTTCTATGTGGAGTGCTGCTGTTCACAGCTCAATATGTTTGTCTGGTATTGCTCTCCTCTTCCATTGTTACACCTCGATTTTAGTGACTGGATGAAGTTTTCTGCTCTGCTTTCCTTGTTTCCAGGTCTTTCAAAGGGTCTTGGTATTGATTAAAAGATGGGTAAACCACTTCAAAGGCTTCTTAATGACCTAAGCACAGGTTTTAAGCACTCATCTCACATCAGCACTGGTGGAGTTCTGTGGTGAAACCACTGTGGCACATCTGAGCCCAGCTGTGCAGGGAACTCCTGGGAGGCTGAGGGAAAGGAAGATGCCTCACCTGGGCTTTCTGCAACTTTTCCCTGTGTGGAAATGATTTCTTGATCACAGGAGGAGCAAATCATGATGTCAAGGACTCTGACCTCCCTTTGGTCACTGATGTCAGCCCACCCAAAGGTTCTCTTATGCAGGGCAGAAGTATAAATACCATATAAATACCACCAAAAAAGCACCACCACATAAATTGTGTATCCCACCATTTATCTCCCCCTAATTTGGCAAGATTTAATACAGCAGGATGTCAGCTGGAGGAACACACAGGACGGGCAGCCTGCGAACTGCTTTTAGAGGCAGGGCAATCTACCAGCCCTCTGCATTCAAAACTTCTGAGCATTGCCCCTGAAAGCTGGGTTATTTAAATCCTTACACGAATAGAGAGTCCTTCTGTTCTGCCTCCTGGCACTCATTTCACAGTTTCAAGCCTTTTTTCACTCCATTTCATTAAAGAAGGAAAAGGAGGAGAAGGAGAAAGTGAAGGAGAAAGTGAAGGAGAAAGAGAAGTGAGAAGGAGAATAGCACAAGCTGAGATTCTTGTCCTGCACAGAATCTATTTCTGCATGTGAATATGTGTTCATGCCTGTATGTGTACATGCACTTATATAAACAAATGCAGACATATAATATTTGTACATAAATACATATTTACATAGACAAATAAATAAGGGTATGTGTATATTTATTTGTATAGGTACACAAACACATTTATATAGAAAAATAAATATGGGTAGGTATAAATAAAAATATATGCATATATAAATAAATATATATGACTTATTTCCAAGAACAACTGGCTTTTTTTAAAGCTTGTCTGTTTCCACAGAGCAGCTCCTGTACAATTCCAGCACCTAACTTTCTAAGCACAGATGTCTGCTTTATAGATGAAGGAGCTGGCTCCACCACAAGTTTTGTCCTGGAGCTGAGGATAAACCTACTTTTTCCAAGTTATCTCCCAGGGCATTTTTCTGCTACTCAGCTCTGCCTCCTGGTGTGCTCTTGCTCTGACATGAATGAACACAATGACACCAGCATTCCTCGAGGTGGGAAATAGCCATGCTGAGGGCTCTTGTTTAGACAGAGACACAAGAGCAAACAGATCAAGTTTTCCCATCTTTTCTCCTTCATGGCACTGGCATTTGGTCAGGACACAGCATCCTAGGCCATTCCTGTGCACATCTTTTACCCACACGGGTTTTTCTACCAATGTTATACAGAATATCAATAAC
>WEZZ01023718.1:4107-16958 GCA_013400585.1 Chloropsis cyanopogon
TCTTTCTGTGTATTTCTCAGAATCAGAAAGAAGTGGCACACATGAAAATGTTTGTCAGGTAAAACCTGGGAGAGGTCCAAGAACACTTGAAGGTGTCAACAGGACTTGGAAGGGCAAAAGCCACTCAATTTTTTCTGCACAGGACCATAGTTGTCATGCTGAGGAAGCTGCCTCAGTTCTGGCTGAGCTCATTCCTGCTCTCACATTCCCAGGCACCAACTGCAGTTAAAGAAAAAAAAAACACAGCTTCTTTTTTTTTTTTTTTCATACTGATTCATCGAGATAGTTGTATCTTTTTGCAGCATGATGAGTGCCTAATTACAATGATTCAAATCTCTTGTCCCCTTCAGGCTAGACTACAGATAGCAATGGGTTTTAGCCAGAGCAGATAGGGAAAATGAACTTGACACAGCACGCAATGGNTACTCCATTCAGGTGCCTTTTTCAAAGGGACCCTATTTATGCTTTCATAACTTCAAAAGAAGGAGGAGTTGTCTGAGTGACACCCACTCTGCTTGTCCTGTGGCTTATTGCCAAGATTCAAACTCAAGCACTCAGCCCCGTGAATGGCAACTTCTGCTAAACCCCGGCAAAAAGAGCATCAAAAGCCCAGCAGGAAACCTGGGGGATGAGGGCAGAGAAGCAGCTTCCTCACCAGGGACAGAAGTTTGGGAATTGAATCTACTTAATACTTCCAATACAGGTCCTTTCTGAGGCCAGTGACCTGCACTACCTTTGAGATTAGAGGGCTGCACACAAGGGGCCAAGGTGGGGGCTCTCCTTGCTGTACTTTCAGCTTTGGCTGAAGACAGAGAATAAATCCCTGGGGCTGTGATTCCCTGCATGTCCTATCCAAACCCTTCAGCATTTAGAAAACCATCTTGATGCTCCTCTGCCACATTTTTGATTCCTCAGGTTCTATTTCACGACCATTAACTTAATTATCCATATAATCTCAAACCATTTGCTTGTCTTTCACTTTTAGTTTCTTAGGATAAAAAGGACCTTGCTAACAGGCAAAACTGGAGATGATTAAAATGCTTTAAATAAAACCCCTGCAATTATACTTAGAAAACCCAAAGATTTTTACATCACTTTAAAAATTTAGGTTTTTAAAGTAATGAGTGAAATGTCTTTAAAATAGGCAGTATTATGTACATAAACAAAATTTACACTGACAAAGCCTGCAATAGTCTAGGGGGAAAACATAACAAAACATAACGTAAAAAAGAAACTGGCAATGGTACAATTAGTGTGAATGGCATCAGAATAATCTGCATCAATTCTCAACACAGCATATAATTTCACTATGTCTGTATGATCTCTAAACTGATAACATCATCAAAGATCAACAAAAAGAGATATGAATGCTCTTTACACCCTGATGAAGCTTTTCAGCCACAATCATTAACAAAAAAAAGGAAGTCCAATTGAATAGAAATTCTGGATATAGCCCAAGCTGCACATTTTGTTACAACTTCCCAGGTTACTGACAATTAAATGCATCTCTTGACTGCACCACACCCAGGCTATGTTGTTGAAAGAAAGATGTATTTTGTTTTGTTTTTAAAACAGCTTCTGCCAGCAAAGGCCTTCCTAGTTTTGGAGTAGAGAAAAAGTCATTATAGGAATCTTGTAAATGTCACAAACATGAGGGAATAGCATACAAGTGACCAAATTTGCTAATAGACTTGGAGTTACCTGATGAAATCATTGCAAAGTGGAAGCATTTTAAAACTTTTTTTCACCTCAACATTAATTTAAAGTCTTCTTTTAAAACCTTCAAAAAGTGTTAATTCCCTTTCAAGCTGTGTATATGATTTGTGTCCAACAGGTGTGACAAAATATGAAGAAGTTTTTGAAAACCAAGAATGGGCTTAGGTTTAGCTGCTGTGGATCTATTTAACATAAGGATCATAACCTGTCCTCATGGATTTTTAAATAAAACAAGAGTTAAATTTATACCCCTGACATTTAGCATAATAAAATAACAACTATTTATAGTTTCCCTGTCAATTCTGGTAGTAAAACTCTGAATGTGGTCACAGAAATAATAAATCTGCATTGTTATCTGGAAAACAAAATGATTATAATAATTTTCTGCTATTACAAGCAATTGCCTTTAATTACCTCAATATATATTACTTAATTGTCTGAAAAGACAGAATGTCAGCATGAATAGCATTGGTTTGGCAGCCACAAATTATGAGCAGCCATTGAAATGGTGCATGTTATCTCTATTCCTTTCCTTGAAAATATGAGATCTCACAGAAGCTTGACTACCTTGGTATGTAATAAAATTAAAAAACTGAAATAATAAGGAATCAGACAACACCAGAAATTTCAAGTGGTGTGTTCAAATCTTTTAATTATTAATCAAAATAAAATATTAGTTCTTTTTTTCACAGTTTGACCCCATCTTTCTACCAACCCATTTCTCATGTGGCTCCAATTTACACCACGGGTAAATGGCAATGTAATGGCAACAGTGGTACTGAGCACACAACCTAGAATGTGACAATTATTCTGGAGATGGACATACAAGGATGCCCTTACAGCATCAGTCAATCATTGGCAAATAACCTGCTTTCATGAGGTTAAAAAAAAAAAAGAAAAAAAAATATTAGAAGAATGAGAAATTTTTTTAAAATATCATAGCAGTTGTCCATTTAATCCCACACATTTCAAAGAAACTTTTATAATTAACAAATTTTGGACTACAATTTCCAGCACAAAGACCATATTTCCTCTTTTTTTTTTAATTTTTTTTTTTTTTTTAATTTTAAACACTTCTGGTTTGGGTTTGCGTGGCAAGGTGTTGGTAGCAGCAGCTTTCAGGGAAGGAAGCTGAGGAAGCTGCTGGAAGCTTTCCCTACATCCAGCAGAGCCAATGCCAGATGGGTCCAGGAGAGACCCCCCTGCTGGACAAGGCTGAGCCCATCAGTGATGATGGCATTTGCCTCAGGAGTAACACAGTTATTTCCTCATTATCCTGCTCTGAGTTGATTGATAATAATTAAACTGATTTCCCTGAGTTGAGTCTGTTTTGCCCATGACAGTAACTGGCTCTCCCTGTGCTCACCTTGACCCATGAGCTTTTTGTTGGATTTTCTCTCTCTCCCCTGTCCCACTGAGCAGGGGAATGAGATAGGCTTTGGTGAGCACCTGATGTCCAGCCAGGGTCACCCCACCACAGCTTCATCCAGGACCTCTCACTTATAATAAACACTGTTTAAAAATGCATTAATCCTGGGCAGTGTGGAGACATCTTCTCTCCAAGCAGAGCTGTGACTGACCATTCTAGCTAGCTGCAACATCTGGCTCTTTCCATTTTCACAGATGTAGAAGATACAATTTAATTAACTTATCCACACAAGTGGCAGAGCAAACAAAACCACTAAATGGCCGCAGCTGGGGGAAGCAGAGTAAAGTAATTTTTATATTTTACTCAGGCCTTTATTTTACACAAGTCTTTTTAGGACTGATACAATATTAGTGTCTGTCTCATTTGATCTGTGGATTTCTTTTCCCAAAATCTTTGTCTGAGTTGGGTTTGCTCAAATTAAAGTGACAGCTGCTGCTACAATTCTGTGTGATGCTTCCTTTTCATCCACATTCATGTTAAGGGAAGCAGCAATATTTTCACCATTATCATTATTCCTCTACTTTTAAACAGAAGGCCAACAGCATAATCTTCACACTAATCCATTAAACAGATGACAATTATTAGAAAAGATGCAGAATTTTCATTCTTCTGTTTCCTTGCCCTATTCAACAAATACTGCAGTATTTCCTTTCATGACGATAACATTTCTTTGATCCCAGCAAAGAGATTTTTGAAACTTTATTGTTAGAAATACATGTAGAATAACTAACTTACATGGCCTCAATTACAAAATGACATTTGCTGCAGTTCATCCATGATGAGGGAGTTTTAAAATTCACAGCATGCCATCTTCTGAAAATCAAGCAGCAGCACTTCACAGGTAGGCCACTCCTGGAGCTTTATGCAAAGTCTGCACTCACATGTCCTTGAATTCAAAGTGACTAATAGCCTCAGCAAGGTGCACATTTTAAAAGAACACTCATGCTGAAGTTGGCATTTATTCACTGGCATTATGGGTGGCATATTTTACAGGCTGCTTCTTAAGGAATACTCAACCACCTGCACATTGTGTGTCATTGCACTGGAGTTCAGCCATGCACTGAAGCTGAATGTGTTGCAGTTTTGGATTCAGAAAACAAGCATGAGAGAGTGAAATTGATTTATTAAGTCATTTACTAAATAGGGATACATCTTGATATATCACAAAGGAGACAGACAGAAAAAGACACTTAGGGGTTTCCCAGTATTACATTAAAAAAAAAAAATCTACCCAGAAAACAAATCAAAAAACCTCCAAGGGAAAAAGTTGATAAAGTTATATATAATCACTGACAGATGCCAAAGAAGCTACTCCAGCAAGATCTCTATAGAATATAAATATTTAATTTGCTCTTTGATAAAAAGTCAATTAACCAAGCTATTCTGCAACAGTCCCAAGGAGTAAGGTCTGCTTACTACCTGAGCATTTTTTCAAATAAAACTGCCAGCAACGCCACTGTTTCAGAGCTGTCCAGATTTTGTATTTTAACACAAGAATGGCACAATGTTACAAGTTTTCTAAGACTGAATTCCACAGGAAGACACCTCTACCACAGGTTGAAGAGTAACAAAGTTAACAGCACTCCTAAGAGGGAGGGGACTTCACCAGCAGTATTCCCGGAACATTCTGAGCTTTCACAAAATCGTGTCACAAGCTGCACCTCATTCACTGACATTACATCACTATGACTTTTGTCTCAATTTCAACGTTTTAATTACATTTACAAAGGAAATCTTCCAATATCTTAAAAAAAAAAAAAAAAAAAAAAAAAAAAAAAAAAAAAAAAAAAAAACCAAAAAAAAACNGCCAAGTGCATCCTGGGCTGCATAAAATGCAAGATGGCCAGCAGGTCGAGGGGTAGGACTCTCTATGCTCTGCTGAGACTCCACCTGCAGTGCTGCATCCAGCTCTGAAGCCCCCAGCAAAGAAAGGCCTGGACCTGTTAGGGACAGGACTAGAAAAAGAGCCACAAAAAAGGATTGGAGGAAAGGAATGGCTCCCCTTTTTAAAAGGTTGGGACACTTGGGGGTTTTTAGCCTGGAGAAGAGAAGGCTCTGGGGGGACCTTGTGATAGCCTGTTAATACTTAAACGGTGGCTGATCAGAAAGATACAGAGGGACTTTCTACATGAGGTCTGGAGTAACAAGACCAAGGGCAACAGTTCTTATCTGAAAGAGAGTAGATTTGGATTAGATATAAGGAAGAAATTCCTTACTCTGAGGCGGTGAGACACTGGGGCAGGTTGCCCAGAAAAGCTGTGGATGCCCCAACCCTGGCAGTATTCAAGGCCAGGTTGGACGGGGCTTTGAGCAACCAGCTCCAGTGGAAGGTGTCCACAGTGCATTGGGCTCCAAAGGTCCCTTCCAGTCCAAACCACTCTCTGATTATGTGATAAAAGCAGCAGGCAGCTCACTGCAATTCACTGCATCTGGTCAAGTTATTGGGAAAAAAAAACTGGCAAAACACTGGATTGGGAAACACCTACTTAAATACACAGCTCAGGTAAGAAAGGGCAGAAACAGCTTTGTACATGAAACTTTACATTTGTGCCTGCCTTCCTTTATACTTCTATATAAGGAATAGTCAATATAACCATTAAGAAATAAATACATTTTTAAAATTGATGATAAAATTGGAAATAATGCCACGTAATGCCATGATTTTGAAGTCCATACAGACCTATTAGTCCAATGCATATTTCTAATGCATTTTGCAAGCCTTCCACTTCTCAAGCAAGACAGGCTCAACATTTACAAAACCACCTAAGTGTAATCCAAAAATGCAGACTGTCCTTTACAGGTGCAGTTTTTTAAAGTTTAGTCATTTCTATCTAAAAATTATGCTACCAGACAGCGTTATTACACTGCAGTGGATACTCCTCCTTTCTCAGAGGCACATTCAAATAGATAATCATCTCTAAGATTTTACTCAATACAAGATAATGTATCACTCTCCTCACTCAGAAATTTGGGTACAACTGCCTGGGACCAACTACAATGGAAAAAAAGACACCTTATCAATGTTCAGTAGGTCCCAGTTCCCATGAAAAGGTATGTAGCAACTCAGAGGCCACCAGTGGCCCTCAGCAGGCAAGCTGATGTCCACCAGCACTGCAGAGGATTCCCAGCTTTCATTAGAGGAATCAGTGACATTCATTTAGCAAGGACAGAGCCTAGCATTGCAGTTAAACTAATGGCACTGTTAATGACACTCCACTAATTTATGTCCCACCCAGCTACGTTGAACAAATAAACCATCTGCAGTATGCTGCTCTTCTGAATTCCCTCTGCAGGTTTCAAGCCCTTGAATCACATTCCCCTCCAATCTAGTTTGTCAAGCAAGTCACAAGTGGTCCAATTACACAGCCAACTCGCCCACTACTGCTAAAAATTGCCTCTCGTGAAACTCCAAGTGCAAACAGAAAAAAAGTGAGCAGCAGGTGGAGAAGAGCCCTATTCTATTTTAAAGACCACAGATCTTATTTTTCCAACAGAAACATGGCACTTGTCCTTGCTCTGGCAACACTGAAATACTTAGATGGTAAGAAATACATTCTAGCTAGTGATTTTATAAACCTTTTAGATACACTTTTATTCTTTCTCCCAAATCTTATAAGCTGGGAATTCACTTCCAAAATAGCTTTCCTATCAAACACAGCATATATAGGTTATAAAACCCCAAAGGTTTAATCAGCACTTTTTTTACAGAAGTTCACTAACAGGTTTGCTAAACTACACAGCCCAGAATTGTGTGTATATATTATTAAACCCTGGTTTGAGTTTGTATATTACCTGTTCCTTAAGAGTGCATTAGTTCCTCTGTTTGGTGTTTTATATATTTAAAAAGATACTCAAAAGTTTTGTCTTATTAAGAGAAAAATTGCATAGAATGAGAAAAACTTCTTAGGTAACTTTGTAATCTTTTAACTTGTAAATTAGTAATAAAAGCACTGAGATAAGTCTTTGGGAATATATTTGAAGTCTTAATGAAAGGGTCAGATTACAAAAAGCCATAGTGGGAGTATTATATGAGGAAGCTTTAAAGTTAGTTGCACTGCATTAAAAAAACAACATTCAAATAAATTATTTTTCACTGCAGTATGCCAAGTTTTTGGAGATAGAATTAAAATTGGGCTTTCATTTTAGACCAAGTAAAGCATAATTCTAGACTATAATACTGCATATACTAGTGAGATCCAAATGCCCATGGTGTTGCAAGAGAACATTTTCCCTCAGGCATTTGAAATGTAATTCTTCTTTAATATTCTCTGTTGGATATTGTTAGAATGGAATTTCAAATATTTCCTGCAATTTGAGTTAAAGATTACTGAATAATGCTGAGCAGCAAAAAATTTTTGAAGCGTACATCTAAAGCTGGCATAGTAGCTTAATGTCCTGTTGTTTCTTGCTTTAGCAAAATTAATTTCTTCAGTCTTCAACCACGAATTCACGCACCACCTGGAGATACAAACCCATAATTTAACTGTGGTGTATTTCTAGCTCCCTTGCCTAATACACACTGAGGCCAGACTCTTTATGTCAGGCAACTGTAACAGGAAAAGGCCATTTCAGAGCAATACTTTATATTCTCCCAAATCAGACAGCAAGCAACTTCAAAAACAGTATCTGGTCCATTATTGTAAATAAATGGGATTACAGGCCATGAAACAAATGCACATTCTATTATATAGACGAGAGTAACACCTTTCCAATAGGACTCAAAACATTCAAAAGGTTTTCACCTATTTAAGGTCCAATTTTTTCACCATATCTGTGTTAGTGCTTTACCATGGCTACTCTTTACAGGTAAGTGTAGATGGCAAGTTGAGCAAATAGGCATAGTTGTATCATTCTAAAAGGAAACTAGAAAAACACAAACTGCAATCACAATTCCTGCTGCTTGATTACTTCATGGAGAAGCCTCCTTCATCCAAAGATGCAGCACCTTTCCATCATTTGTGTCATGATATAAGCAGTCAATCACCCATTTTTTTTCTATGGCCATTGCTCCCTTCTCGTTCATACTGGGCACATGACTACCCTGAGTTCAAATTAACTAATTCCTCAACACCATCCCAGCCTGACAGGACAACTCTAAATGGCTTCATGACAGGCCCAAAAGTTTCTAACATTTTCTCCAAGCATGAGCCTGAGGATCATTCTCATGGGTTCCAACATAAACCTCCCCAACACTAAACTAAAAAAAAAAAAACCAATACATGCATGCCTGTTTTTGAGCAACAGGAAACTCCAAGTTATGTAGCACTGGTATGGACAATAGAGCCCACACAGCTGGAACCAGGGGCCTACAATTTTATTCAGAGATGGAGTAGTTTAGTCCTACAGTGTGCAACTGGATGAATACAGGCATGTGCAGAGGGTACTTGTGTTTATGAGCAGAATGAATAAAGGCAATTTCTTCTTTCTTTACTCAAGTATCAGTAGACACTGAATATGGTCAGAATTATAAGCATATATGCTACTAAAGCCACCCATAGGCTCTGCTGCTGCCTAAAAATATGTTTGGATCAGGTTTCCAAAAGCAGGCCAGATATCAAAATTAATCTGTTAAACAGTAGAAAAACCTCCATACAGGAAACAAAGTGTTTAGTTGCCTCTTATGTTTATTACTGATAAATTCACGTTTGAAAGTTATGTTTTACATATGAATAATGCCAATAAGATAAAAATTGATCAGTCTTTTCCATCCCTAAAGAATTGTATTTTATACTATTAACTTCAAAAAATCAACACCATAAGACATCATTTTCCTTCCTCCAGTATTTCTAGAGATATTTTCTTTGAAACACTATTCAATTCTTGGGAGAAAAAAAGGACAAAAATTTTGTCCGTATAGTGGCAGCTATTAAAAATTTGGCTCTGCAAAAATACAGAAATAAATTCACATGGATGTTGTAAAACAAGCTGAAATATTTTTAGCAAATTATGTGACCATAATTCATAGAAATAAGCCTAATGAGAAAAACTCTTGTAATTATGCAAGAGATTTGGCAGAATGGAAGAGAATTCATCAGTCATTCTGACATGGAAAGGATGGATAAGAGAAGCAGATGGATTCACCCATCTGTACTTCACCTGAAAAATGGAAAGTCATCGTTATGGTTGTTAACTTCTGGTTCAAAATGTATAACTTGATTATCAAATGTATAACTTGATTATCATAACTTGATCATCAGGTTATAATGAACAAATACAAAAGTCTTACCAGAGAAAAAGCAAGCATTTATTTTCAGTAACAGGACCTGTTTCCCTTGACTAAATTGTTTCACTTGACTAAATTGTTTCACTTGACTAAATGCTTACCTCATTTGAAGAGCTCACAAGGACATCAGCTTAATGTTTACATCTAGTGGGGGGAAGGGGTGCTGGCGCTCATGTTGGGGTTTTTTTAATGTTGCAATGAATTAACAAGAGTACAAGGTTTGCTCTGGTAGAACTAGAATTGTTACACAGGTCATGTCCTCTCTGGAATACCAACCTGCCTCTTCTCCTCCACAGTGACACTAGTGACTAGAAAACCCACACATGGCTGTCACAGAGTCTCTGTTCAACCAAGAGAAAGACAGATTTGTGTTAAGGTAGAAGAATCCAGTAATGCTGCTCCTCCTTGCACCACTTCACTGTGCAGTAATTCAGAGATCAGCTTTGCTGAATTTACAGCCAATATGCCAAAGTCTTGGTGCCCACTGTGGTTGTTTGGTTCCTGGGTTGGTTTTGTTTGGCTTTGTTTTTAAACAGGGATTCTCCGCATCCTGGACCTTGCAAGAGCTGTGAGAAGAAAACCCTCCAGAAGTGGTGCTCAGGCGGTGGATGAGGACAGCTCCTCCAGGGTCCCTCAGCTCTGGGGGTGCCACTATGAAGCCACTGTGCCACCAGCCCCTCTGGTCACTGATGGAGCCCTGAACCCCTTTGGGCACCTCAGATCTGACGTGCACCCACACCAGAGGAGGCCTGAGCTCTCAGTGTCCCCTGCCAAAACTACAATACCTGCTCATACTACCACCTGCTTAGGAAAACAAATAGAAAAGGACTTCCTCTTCACAATTTTTATTGATATTTGACTCATTAATAGTTCATAAAGATTACTAATACATACCACATGCCAGCTACAGCCACTTCCATAGAAGGTAAAATTTCTCCTTTAGAAAGATTTCACCACAGCAAAACCAAAATTTGGGTTATAAATGGAATTTATAGATTAGATTCTTCATGACATTTAATGCCCATGCAGTGTTACATGACTGAAGTTTAGAAATGAAAGGTGAAAAATTATGTTTGGGATATTAGGACTAGGAATCAAAAGACCCCCAACCCTGTATTGATTGTCTAAACTATGATTTTAATAGTTCTTGCTCATATCTATATCTTTATCTTTCTAAAAATCTATTATAGATTTCTCACATACTTTAGAAAATAACTTTTGATCCTCTTAATTTTATTGCAGTATTTTTTGTAATGCTTTCCCTTATTTCTGAAAAATCTCAGACTATTATTCCCTTGGACCAAAACACAGGAGGGATTTACAAAACTATTTCAATTCTAGCATTTCCAGGTTTGGACCTGGTCATTACATAGTTAATTTTTCTTACATAGTCTTGTGCATTTTAAGTGTTAATTATATCACACAGACTTAGCTACAAGAGACATGAGTTGGTAACAACAATTGTAAGTAAATGCATAAGATAAAAAAAATCTGCATTAGACATAGAGAGGATGATACAAAGAAAACTTCACAAATTATTGAAAATTAAGTGTAAAAACTTACCTAAAAATATTCACCAGTTTCTATAGATGCCAATGAAGTAAAAGAAAATCCCATCCAAAATACAGTTAAAGAACACAGCCAGCTGTTAATAGAGAATAATTCATTTTAAAATATTTTTTTTTAAATTGAGAGATAATTCTTCAAACTATCCTTCAAAACTAGTAGTTGCCTTGAAAAATAATATTTAATCCCCAGAAACTGGAGATTAAAACATTTTAATATTTCAGTGCGTTAATTACCGATTTCCACGTAATTCAGAATCGTTTGACTGCAAAAATTGCAAAGTGTATTTGAAGAGTTAGCTAAGAGCCCAGTTCACATGTACACTAAATTTCCATCGTTTCATTTGCACGTAATGTTTCCATTTATGCAGCTTTTTGGCTTACAGTGCTGCATGAAAGACTCATACTAATGAAACACTGGAGAGCAATAGAGAATAATTTTAAAAATTGCATTTAAATTTTGCTTGGAAAACATCAAAGCTTATCAAGTAGAAACAAAATTTCAGAAGGAAATACTAGAACTGTTAAGTTTTGCTGACTTTAAAAATTACACCACATTCATAAAAGGCAACATTTTACAGTATTTTTAGTTAAATCAGCACAGACGACAACTGAGTCCATCTTGGACTGATTATACTGGGATTGAAAATAAACTGATAAACATGCTTCTGACAAACAAAAGCATTTACGCGTGGCTTTGCATCAAAACAAATCACTTTCAACACAAATAATTCAGCAAATAATTCCAGGAGCACGAGCTTGGGCAAAAAAAGGAGCAAGAATAAGAAGAGTCTTACCTACAGAAGAAAGTTTGAAAGTTTCAAGTTAAGCTCTTAACTGAAATCCATTAAATCAATACAATCTGCTATGCTGACACAGACAAATCACTTTGCAGCCTGCTAACATTGATTTAGCTGAAAACTGATAAGAAATCAATTAAACTGAACCAATTATGGCCAGTGGAAATCACCCTATGCAGGTCCACACCAGGTTTCGTGTATATTTAAATCTTAAACAATCTTAAATAGTGTTAATTAAGTCTGTACAACGTCCTGGTGCAGAAAAGGTTGAGTGGCCAGGGTAAAGGATCTCAGGATACTCTGGAAAACTCTGTGTTAAAGCAGTTCCCTCCTCCTTACCAAGCTTCACAGCAAGCCAGCCCTCAGCTCTGCCCGCAGCGATTTGGCTTTCAAACTCGTCCGCAAAAGGGAACCCGGGTACAGCCTTCGCTCGTATCAAAAACCTACGGTGATTAAAATATAAATAAAATTAAAATATGCGGTGATTCCCCGGTATAAACCGGAGCCAGCTCCAGTAAGCCGGGTCGGACGGTACGTGGCGCGCCCGGCCCTGTGTACACGCTCCTCAGATGGTTTTTTAAAAATAATGCTACCTACCAAAAGGACTAGAGTAAGATTTAAAACTAATCCTGCAGAAAAATACCGGGACAAGTGAGACCGCAGGGAATCCTATCAGGATCTGAGGGAAAAATCAACTCTGCTACCCAAGAGCTTCTTTCACACCCTAGCAACACTTTATGAAGCTTTATTCTGCTGTGTTTATGCCGGTACCAGCCGCTCTTACAGCCAGACCTAAGGCATTTACTCCACTCAACAATTCGCAATACAAGTGAGCGAGCAGCTTTATTTTTGTACGAGCGATCGCTAGTTTAGCCACGCAGTCCTACCAGCGGAACAACACAGCTTTCCCTGAAAATAAAAAGGAAAGCACCCAGCAACAGCATGGCAGGATTTCATGAAGTGTGGAGCGCCAGGAGCGCGCCGGCAGCTCCCTAGAGGAGGCCGGGCGGGAGGGAAACGCACGGGAAACGCGAGGGGATCGCTCTGCCCGCCCCGGGGGCATGTCCGGGGGGGGGATGCCCCGCCGGGCCGGGCCGGGCAGGGCAGAGCAGGGCCCG
>WEZZ01023718.1:17316-32727 GCA_013400585.1 Chloropsis cyanopogon
GGCTCCGGGGTGACCTTCCAGGCGGGGCCGTGGGGTCGGTGCCGGCCTGGCGGCGGCTGTGCCTCTCCCTCTCGGCAGGGCCGTGCGGGGGAGGGCGGGATGTGCCCCGCCGGAACGCAGCGAGCCTCCCTGTCCTGGGGCTGGCACCCCGGTGCGGCAATCGCGGCTTTTCCCGGCTGCCGCGGCTGCCGCCGTTCCCTTCGGGAGAGGGGGGCTTCGTTCGTGAGGCGTGAGAGGGTTTTGGTGCGGTTCTGTGTTAGCTGAAGGGAAAGTGCTTGTGAAATGGCTTTATTGGCTCATCCCTGCTCGCTGTCGGAAATCCAGCTGTTTGTTCAGACTCTCTGGATTGTCAAGGAGTCCTTCTGGTTCTGCGCTGAGGTTACAGAGGTGAACTGCAGTGCTTTGCTTTTCTGCAGCGTGTGTACATAGATACAGAGATTTGCTTTTGCCCAGAGATTTGCCTTCCTTGCTTTCCTTTCTGGGCATGAAAACATCTCTGTGTTTTTCTAGACTCGATACCCTGTTATTCAAACCTTCACTTTCAATATTTTGGTATAGAAAGGATGCTTGCGTGCTCCGAAATGTGGCTTATTTCAGCTGTACCCTAAAAAATTACCAAAATCTGTAAACTTTATCCTACTTTTCCCCTTTTTCTATTTAAAACGTGGATTTGCAGCAGTGACAACAAGACAGCAAGCTCTAGATTGTATTTGAACTCTCAAAGCGTTGGTTGACACGGATGGGCTGGTCTCACAGAGAACTGCTGGTTACAACTTTGATGTCCAGACTTTTCAGAATGTTCCTGGTTTTATCTTGCCTTTGCTGTTCAGATTATGCATCTGGTGTTGGGCAGAGGCTTTAAATTTCTGAACTAAAATCACCTATCAGTGCAACCACCATTAGCTCAATGAAATGGAAAGAGTTTTCCAGGGCACCTGTGTCAAGGTCGTTTCTCAAGGAAGGAATGCCTCTGGAATTGCTTTGGTCTCTGAACCGCAGCGCTGGTGGTGTTCCTCAAGTGCACAGCTGCCTTGCTGAGACTTTCTCCTACATTTCAAACATGTTTGTTGTCACCACATCTCTGCTTTAAAGAAGGGAGAGCAAAGGGAGAGTTCCTTAGGCTGACTCTAGACTTTGGAAGAGATAAAAATTTATTTTAATGATTAAATAATTATTGCAAAGCAAGGTGGGATAGCTTAGTTGGCTGTTTTAATGTTCAATATTCAGGAATAATGGTAAGCTGATGGTATTTTATAGACAAGCTTATCAGCAATAACCTTTATAGAGATCTCTCATAACTGCAATTGTGTAGCAGATTATCACTTGTGTAGCCAGGATGTTCCTGTCACAACATTTGATAGGTTATGAGTTATCTTTCACTTACCTTTGTAACCTCCTGAATCAGTTTTGCAGTGCAGTGCTGTTTGCAGCTATGGCACTAATGTTTTATGGCTGCTGACACCAGCTGGAATCACAGAAATAACTGAGGCACTGAGTTCTTAAACCAAAGTGTGTGGGGAGGGCGTTAAGGCATCAACTTCCTCACTTGATATTGCCAGCTTTGCTTTTATCCATGACGGTTTAGGAGGGGGAGAGGTCCTACATTTCCTGGATTGGATGAAGAAGGGTACCTGGGGATGCAATGTTCAGTTTGCTGGGTTTTGGTTTTTTTTTTCTCATCCTTTTTGTCATTACTATTGTTACTCTTTTATTTTCCTAAAGCTTTCCAGCTATAGATCAGCTGAATGTGGAGGGCTTTGGAACAAAATAGTTCAGCTAGTTGTTGCTTGGTTTCCTCTCTAGTTCCTGTATACCTGAGTGTAAGTAAAGGTCACCCCTGCAGCTACCACAGCATGAAAGTCCTGCAGGAGCCAAGTCACGGGTTAAAGCATGCACATGAATGTCTGCAACCTACAACTTCTCTTGGGGAGCTTCTCATTTCTCTAAAAGCAGCCTCAGACTCTCAGTGAGACCAATTTTAATAGGAGATGTGAGGGGTTTTTTTGGTGAGAGTTATCCACGTTTTGTAGGCAGCACAACGTTGTTTGTTTGTTAATCCAGCTTCTGGATTTAAGAGAGAGCATGAAAGCTTCTTTGATGCTAAATGCTCACAATTGGTGCAGGGGTAAAAGGGTCTGGGGAATGCACTGAATCCAGTGTACTGAAGGTTTTGGAAAGGAAAAACAAGTAGGCAGCACTCCTCACCTTGTTTTAGCTGATGTGTTTTCCTCCTCCAGCCCCAAATGGGGGATAGCAGGAAGGATGGTGGTAAGCAAACAAAATTATGTTGGGAAAGTGGAGCTGAGTCATGACTAGAGGTTTGGGGGTTTTTTTAGAGGCTAAATGCTAAGTTTTTCTCAGTAAAAAAAAATAAATAGTTCTATTGCTTACCTTTTTATTTTCTACTCCTTCCCTCTCCTGTTGTTATGCTGAAGGAATAGGGTTATAATAGGTTCCATACTCACCGTGATGCTAGTGGATAGGTTGGAATTTTTTGTGTTTCAATCAGACTGGCTTATAAAGTTCATAGAATGGAAGAAAAATCTCTTTTCCTTTCTCCCTTTTGTGACACTACTTTAGAAGAAAGAGCCTTAGAAAGATAAGAAAGATTAGAAAGAGCCTTCTTTCTAATGACTGGAAATTCAGAAATCAATTCACACTTGATTTCAGATACCCTATAATATGAAGAAAACATGTTTTGCTGCTACCTGTGTCAGTTCTGGAATAGCTTAGCACAGGATCAGTTTTTATATGATGGGGATTTTGCCAGGCCAAGGTTTTGCAGCACTGTAACCTTTCAGTATTTATTTTACTAACTAGTGTGGTTAGCTGCCTTAAAAGAGTGCTCATTGTTCCATTTATATAAATAAAATGTAGATTCTTCTTAGAAACATGCTGAAAAGTTGGCTTTAAAATTTGATACACATCTTAATCCCTGCTGCCCATCATCATTCAGGTGTTATGGTACACTTCCTTGCTCAAGAATACAGTACCAGAACTAGTTTTGAGATTTAAACCAGAATTGAGATTTAAGCAAGAATTGATTGTCTGCTCTCCTTCCCCTTATAGTGGAGTTTTGATGGAGTTCAAAAGAGAATAATGCACTTCAACACCATGTAAAGGGCAATTGGGTAATGAGATATTTAAAGAATCATTCCCATAATGAAGGCCAGGTCTAAATCTGCAAGTTCAGTAGTTTAACATCATCATTTATGCTCTGATTTTATCTAGTATGTGGTAAAATGGGGTAGGTGGCCTAATTTTTTTAATTATCTAACACTGGTGTGATGCAGCTGTGCTTGGCTGGTCACTTCTGCAGAGAGAATACACTGGAAGCCCCACATGGTTTTCCTATAAATATCAGTGACAGGAATGCTGGTTGGAAAGGATCTGTAGAGGTCACAGAGTCTGCCCTCTTTCTTGCTCCATGTCTGGAAGTTGTTCAATCCAGCCTGACAGCGAGGCTTTTGCCACTGATAGATCATCTCATAGGTGTTTTGGCCTGGGCCTTGAAAACTGCCAGGGGTGAAGGTAACACAGACCCTCTGGGTGCCCTGTTCTGCTGCAGCAGTGCCACATCATCAAGAGTTTTTCTCTTAATTTGTAGCTGTTGCACCCTGTTCTGCCACTGCTGAGAGGTGTTGGGGGTAGTGTTATTTTTCTGACACTCTGTGGAGGTGTGGTGGTCTCCTGTCAGATCCCCCTTATTCTCTACCTTTCCAGACTATGTCCAGCACCCTCAGCCTCATCTTACAAATGATAGAACCATACAGAACTCAGGTTTCCAGAACTGGAGTCAGTATTCCATCTGCAATATCACCAGCACTGAGTGTACGGCCTGTCTTTGCTCTGCAGCTTACACTTTTTGTAATGTAGCCCAGAATTAAATCACTTCTTTCACAATCAGTTATGCCTGGTCTGTATCTCCAGTTATCATCTTTTAATTTTCTGAAGAAGTGGGCTTGGCATTCCAGCAGGCTGGTCAGTCTGCTTGTTCCTGTCTTAGCACAATCTGCCCCAGCCCTATTGCCCCTAGAGAAAAAGGGAAATACAAATAACAGGTTTACAAAATACTGGGTTGTGAATGTCCTCTGCCACGTGGCCCATTTTGATGGAATCATAGAATGCTTTGGGTTTGAACAAACTTTTAAAGGTCATTGGTCCTTGCGTTTGGCAGGGACATCTTCAGCAAGACCACGTTTTTCAGAGACCTGTCCAATTTGGCCTTGAATGTTTCCAGGTGTGGGGCAACCACGACTTATCTGGACAATCTGTGCCAGTGTTTCACCATCTTTATTCTGAAGTATTTATTTCTTATCTTGGTCTGTCCTCTTTTAGTTTAAAACTATTGCCCCTTGTCATTTCATAACAGGTCCTACTAAAAGGTTTTTCCTAATCTTTTTTCAAAGTACTCTTTTGAGTACCACCCTGGTACCTTCTCTTCTCCAGGCTGAACATCCCATACTCTCACAGCCTTTAATTTTCAATATTAAATAACGTCTGGATTTCTCCCAGTCCTGGTTCTGTTTAATGAAGTGGCATTTAGCTACAGGGCAAGCCCTTGTTCCCCCCTTATTTGCAATATAGGAGCATTTTGGCAGTCTTGTCCCAGTCTTTTGGAGTTTTGGGTCAGTTTGACAAAAGACAGTTGTGTTATGGATAGTAGTGTCTGTATTTGTTCATAATGTTGCTTTTGTCTGTGGATTAGTTAAATTTGCTGCCTAACGGTTTAGTGAGGCAGTAGTTTTAAGTCCACTAGATTCTTTGGTTTCTGGCATTCAATAAGTCTCTGGTTGCAAATAAGCATTCAAAATGTTTAATGGGAACAGCCCTCGAAATGGAAAGAATCTGAAAACCAGTCAAGTGTCACAGCTCTTGAAACTTCTGTAGTAAATTTCAAGTATGAATGGGTGGGGGTGTATGTTGTATTGTCTTATGTTAACAAGGCAGTGTTGTTAAAGGGAATGCAAAATTTTTCAAATACATCGTTATTCCTGGCATTTTGCAAGTTTTCCAGGATCAATTCTTCAAGGATCTTTTTGCAATTGTGGTCTGTTTGTGTAAAACCAAGCAGAGAAATTCCTGGTGGTTCTAGCAGAGCCAGATGTGTGATCCCAGGAGCTGGGGCTGATCCGCCTTTGGGCACACGTTTTCATCCAGATTAAATAATCACAAGGTTATTGCTGCAGTAGCTTCACTTTTAGCTGGTGTGAGGCTGGGCTGTGGAGCTGTGGGTAAGGCTGTGCCGTTTCCTTGCAGGCTGAGCCCGTCAGAGTGCTGGTGACCGGAGCAGCTGGGCAGATCGCTTACTCCCTGCTCTACAGCATTGCCAAGGGCGATGTCTTCGGCAAAGACCAGGTAACTCTCACACTGAATTGCACAGCAGTGAAGGAATGAACGGCAGAGCTGCAGTGCCTGAGACTGGCTTCCTCACAGACACTCGGAATGGTTTACCCATGTGCAAGTAATTTCTTCATTAAGTGGGGAAAACGGGAGTTCTGCTCTGTTATGCAAGCTGTCAGTTGTTGGTTCTGCTGAAGTTGTTTTCTGCAAATAGGTTTTAAATCTTGCACAAGGTAACAGCCGAGTACAAGGCAATTTTGTTTTCAAAACACATTGTGCCCAGCTTGCACTAAACCTTTTCTTTCTTTCCAGCCTCTTATTCTTGTGCTGCTGGACATCACTCCTATGATGACGGTGCTGGAAGGTGTGGTGATGGAGCTGCAGGACTGTGCTCTGCCACTGCTCAGAGGTGGCCAAAACAATTTTTTCTTATACCCACAAGAGGCTGCAGTACAATTCTCGCATTTATGAGTCCCTGTAGCTGGCAGGAAGTTAGGCAGAAGAAAATCTTAGATAATTCTTCCTTGGTTTTGTATTTTGTGGAATATAATCAATTTAATTTAGCACGTAAGCTAGGAAGAATGACATCAAATAGGTTTTGTGAGCAGAATTGGTAATGCAGATACCTGGGTTTATATAATCTAATCCTGGACTTTCAGCCTGGACAAGAAATTGTCAGATACTTGTGCATATGAGCATTGTATTCTGGCCCAGCTGTGAAATATATATAATATATCATTGCTATATTATGTATACAATATTTATTGCTAAATTAAAAAAAAAAAAACTAATTTAGTCTTAAAAATATCTTCTGTATAAAGATACAAAATAAAAAGTCACTCCTCAAGCCATGTAGACAAGCTGAGTTCTGATAGTTTAAACAAGCAGAAGAAAGGGAGCAAGTAGGAGTTAGTGTAATTTCTGTAACATGTGACAAAAAAAGCATGTAGGTACCAGCTCTTGTAAATCAAACCTTCTCTACTTTGAATTGTTAAAGGGTCAGCAAAACTTCACTTGTGTTGATCCTTGCCACTGAAATTTTGTTGTAAAAGTGAAGAAAAGCATATGTACTTATATACACATTTTTAGAGGCAAATGAAATGTATCTTTTTATCGGTTTCTCCTGTGTTTTCCACTTTAGATAAATATTTGTATATAAAAACCCATTTACTGGCAAGTATTTAACCTGTGGAGGTAGGGCCAAATGACTATACTTGTGTTTTTGGAAGGGGAAGGTAGTGGTGTTGTCAGATTAGATTATATACTATCCATGCACAAAAGAATATTTCTGTTAGCATTATGCCATGAGTATTTATCTTGTTGAATTCTTTTCCCCATTTCCTTTTTTTTTAGAGGTCATTCCAACAGACAAGGAGGAAGTTGCATTCAAAGACCTTGACATAGCAATCCTGGTTGGCTCCATGCCAAGGAGAGAGGGCATGGAAAGGAAGGATTTACTCAAAGCCAATGTGAAAATTTTCAAGTCTCAGGGTGCAGCCTTGGACAAGTATGCAAAAAAGACTGTCAAGGTGAATATATGAACTGAATTTAAAACATTAATTCTCTGTTATGTAGAGATGTGGATACATTGTGGAAGAATATTGCATTAGCAAGGAGCCTGTTCAGTATTGGCATTCCTTTCCTTATGCCCTAGAAAATAGACCACAGTCAGGGGTAGATAAGAAACAGAATGTTAAATAGGTGGATGATTTAGTCATTAGTTTTTTGGTGAAAAAGGTGAGTCTTATATTGTGTTGCTCTATTCCACACATTCTCGGAACTGGTTACCACCAATTTGAAAAGCAACCCCATAAAATTGTATTTAAAAAAAAATAAGCAGTCTTTTGCTTGTTATCACTCTTTTCTGGGAGAACTGAATTAACTAAATGCAGCTGCCTACTTCATATCCATCTGTGTCCTGTAACATAATGACCCTTAACTTCAGTATCAATATGGAATTACAGTTGCACAAAAGTCAGCTTTATTTAGGTTGTTTGCATCTTATTTGGAGCATTAGAAGATTTTAATTGTTCTCTCTCAGATTCCTTCAGCACAGTTAATGGGATCATGTGGCTGCTCTCCTACTGCTCTTAATCTCAGACCCAGACTCCAACTGTGCTTTGTAACTGACTTTTTAATGTCTGCTGATGAACTTCCTACAGCTTCTAAAGATGTGTTTGCTTCTTTATCCAGTTGGAATAAAAACTATCTGTGTAACTCTTGTGGAGTAGTGGAAAATTTACTGAACTCACTTTTAAAAGGGGAAATATAAAGGGAGGTTTGCAGATCAGTTTGTGTGATTTAGGGTATGTGGAGTTTGACATAAGTTGTTCGAGGCACAAGTGAAGGATGAATAAAAATCAGTTTTGCATAGTAATAATTGATCTAATTGATCATTTTACTTCTGACTGCCTGTGAACATCGAGATAAGGAACTGTTCTGGCTTTCTTAATTATAAAGCAATTATATAAAGCAGTAGCAGCCAGTCCAGAAAGTGTTTAAAAGTGGTTGGTTAAAAGTGTGCACGTGTCTGTCTTTCTGTATATCTGGTAGCATGAGGTTTGAAGCCAAGGCTGTAGGTCAGTGTTCAGATGTCTCTAGAAGTCTTGTTCCCTTTCACATTGGATGTCAAGTTAAAGAAAATACCTACCTGGAAAATATTTTTATGTGGAGTTATAGAAGATTGGGTGACTATGAACAACACACTTAAAAAACAATCTTGTTGAAGACAACCAAGAGATTAGAAAACTTAACTTTTAGGTAGCTTCTTTGAAGGTCAAGCAATGAATTTCACCGGAAGGAGGTGTTTTGCAGAAATACCTACTTCATCTTTCCTTTTTTCATTTTTAGGTTGTGGTTGTTGGGAATCCAGCTAATACCAACTGCCTGATTGCATCAAAGTCAGCCCCATCCATACCAAAGGAAAACTTCAGCTGCTTAACTCGTTTGGATCACAACAGAGCCAAATCTCAGGTAAAAAAAGGGCCTTTTCTGTTATCTCTGCTAAATACAAACAGGGCAATGCTTTCTAAGAAGCCTGTGAATTGAGACGCTGAAGTCAATGCAATGGACATCTTTAATTTTCAATTAGATTGCTCTGAAACTTGGTGTGACTGCTAATGATGTGAAGAACGTCATCATCTGGGGCAACCACTCCTCCACCCAATATCCTGATGTTAACCATGCAAAGGTAAATGTGAAAGGAAAGGAGGTTGGAGTCTATGAAGCTATAAAAGATGACAGCTGGCTGAAGGGAGACTTTATCCAGGTAAGATACCTTTTTGTTTTTAATTTAATGGTCATTCTGTGCTTGTGCTTTCTCTTAACCTCATCTGAAATTGTAAACAATGTAAATGGTGTAGTGAAGCAGCTCTTCTCTCTCACAAGAATAAGCCATCTTGAGATATCTTGTTGCTATCAGTTATTTGCCCTTGGAAGATTCTAGGCAGGAAAATCTATGTAATTTCTGTTAGAAAAATCTAACTGGAATGGTAAAATGATTCAGCAAAGAGTTTTGATCACAGCTCATGTGAAACTTGTGTCACACAGAAGCACCATTGCCATTTCTCTACAGTGACTTTTTGGGGCAGTTTTGTAGATGAAGTGGGGTGATCCATTTGCTGCTCCCCACCCACCAGAAAAGCCCAGCAACTCCTTCCCTGATCATGCATGTGCACAGACACAAACACACTTTCCAATTCTAGATATGTGGCATCATTAGCACCATTTCTGAAAAGGATTCTGAAAAATCTAGGAAATTCCTGCAAATGTCTTAATGTAGGGTAGTAATAAATAAAAATGTAGGTCAGTAGAACAAAATAATGGTATGAATTGATCAAGAGCACAGAATACCTAAGTGGAATATGAAGGGAAATGGGTTACTAAAGCCCTAGATGAATGAAGCTTTACCAAAACTATTAAATTTAAAAGCTATTAACTTGAGTATGGTGAGGTAGATGCAGCTGTCTTCAGGAATTAAATTAATTGTATGCATTAAGTATTGTAGGATTGAGAGCAGCAAATGTTTCACATTGGTGTTCAGCAGAAGACCTTAATTGAGAGTGCGTTGCTGCAGACATCTGTTACTCTTGACATGCACAAAGTCTCCTGGTGGGAAAAGCTTGAGGCATCTGGTTGGAATTGAGAGTAGTCAGCTGGCTGTAAAGTTAAGGAGTGAGCCTCTGAAACATTGTTCCATTTGTGTTGGCAAAACTCTTCTAGACTGTGTTTCAGGATCGTGTGCCTTGTTTGTTTAGTGAAAGAACTGTATCTTCATTGGTAAAATTAAGTAATTACACACAGCGGTCTTTCTTAATGGCATTTACTGACAGCATGTAGACCAAGCCATAGTTTTGCTGCTTTACAGTTTAGTTATGGTTGGGTTTTTTTCTTAATTGCAGACTGTTCAGCAACGTGGAGCAGCTGTTATTAAGGCCAGGAAGCTGTCCAGTGCCATGTCAGCTGCCAAAGCTATCTGTGATCATGTGAGAGACATCTGGTTTGGCACTCCAGCGGTAAGATATGGCTGTTACAGTGCTTGTTTGCCTAATGCTTTGATTCCGTGTCCACCTCCCTGACCCTGAGTTTATGTGTGTTCAGAGGAAAGAATCTGTCTTTTTCTGGAGTAAGCTGTATCATAGGAGATAAAGGATATTGAAAATCATGAAATTTTGCCTGCTTCTTGCAGTGAAAACTGTATTTATCTCTGACTTTTCTGGTTTCAGGGGGAGTTTGTTTCGATGGGAGTCATTTCTGATGGCAATTCTTACGGTGTTCCTGAAGACCTGCTGTATTCATTCCCTGTTGTGATCAAGGTAACTAGGCTGCATTTAAATCCATGTATCTTCTGCAAGACCTATTAAACTGTCGTGTGAGCTTGTTAACAGCAGTGTGGAACTGCAGTTGCTGGGATGTGGGGGTTTAGCAGTCTCCCTTTCACAGAAAGGACTCTTATTAACCAAGTTAACTTGGTTGTCAGGTAGACAAGTGCAATCTGACATGACTAGCTGGTGCTGGTTGCATTCTTTATGTGAAATAAAATTAACTGCTGCCTGATGTGGTTCTTATGCCACAAAGTTTTTTTCATGCAGACTGAATGAAGCCTGTTCTTACATGGAGGGCTTTTTATTTGTTTGTTTTCTATCAGGACAAGACCTGGAAGTTTGTTGAGGGTCTTCCTATTAATGATTTCTCTCGTGAGAAGATGGATCTTACTGCTAAGGAGTTAACTGAAGAGAAGGAGACTGCTGTGGAATTCCTCTCCAGTGCATGACTACATCAGGAGGAAATACAAAATCATTTAAGAGTGGAAGAATCTAAAAGCCGTCTGTAGGTCTGCTACCAAACACCGAGTACCCAATTCAATTGTCTGTGGCCATTGTGCATTTTAAAGTTCATATGCTTACTGGTACTGTTGTGCCTCTTGAGTTATTAGCAGAATATTATTAAAGAAGTAAAACTAGTTTGTTGACCAAAGTTTTTGTCTGTTCAATACTAGCTGCTTTCTGTGTATGGTACAGGATAATTGTTTGCCTCGGCCTTGGCTACTAACGCACAATCTGAGTTTTGATTAGAATTTGGCACTACTGGAACACGTCCTAGTCCCTGATCACTTCAGCATCCTCTGTCTCAACTGAAGATGAGATTAGAATGCCAGTAATTCTCCTCAAACCAGTAGTTCAGTGACCCAAGTCTATCACTGGACAGAGTTCAAGTAAATACATTTCACTCTGGTTATGCTTACAATGTTTGTCAATAGAAATATTAAAAGTTGATCGATCAGCTACTGGCTCAGAGTAGTCTGTTGCACTTTATTTGCATGTTTTAGTTGTGTAACTAAGACAGATAGTACAAGATAAAAAAACCTTGAAAGCCTATTTTAGGAAACTGAGAGAAACTAGTTTAATCTTTAAGCATTACTAGCTTTCGTAATAAATAACATTTCCCTTTGCCTGAGTTGGTGTCTGTCCTGTTCTAATAGAAGTTTCTGCCTTGTACTAAAGTAAATCTTGGTCTGTCGTATCTTGAGTCATCATTTTTCTTTCTTGTCTTGTTTTCATTTAACAAGGATTTGAAAAACAGAACTTCTTTGATGAGAAAAGGAAAGGTTAAACTGAATTATAAGAAAATTTGAATGGTTGCTTTGAGGATTTACCGGCCAGAATATAAAATAAATAAGCAAACATCAGTAAGCTTATCCATAAAAGTAAGTCTATTCTCAGAATATTACTGTACCTATTGAGTACAGTGACAATGATGCAGCAGAGATTTATTATACATAGAGGTGAAAGGGAAGAGAAGCATTTCAGAAAATGGGAATGTGCTGCAGCACAGGGCCCAGTGAGTGAACACCATGAATGCTTATGAAGCAGTTGTTGTGACCATTTATGCATTTCTGTAGTCTTAAAACAGGAAGTATACACAGTTGTATTTTTTTTCCACGGTTTTTGTCGTTCCTCTGAGCCCCTTAGAGTTTAGTTTTCAGGAGAAAATTTCATGCACCTGTCTTTTCATGACAATTTAGGCACTTCCACAGAAATTAGGGAGGGAAGAAAAGGTGCTGATGTGTTGACTGCCTTCTGCCAGTTCCATGCAAAGTCACTAAGATCTCATTTCAACACGAGCTCAGGGATCAAAGAAATTCATTGCAGTAGTTACCGTACTGCAATTCATTTTAAATTAAGGTGTTTTTGCAGTGAATGTTACAGGAATGTAACATACAGTGAATGTAACAGTGCACACTGTTACTTGGTATAAAAACACTGAGCAAAGGAAAAAGTGCATGTCTATGCCTGATAAATATAAATAAGGGAGGATAAATGCTGCTAGTGTGCTTTGTGCCTTATCTACTCTAGCATCACCACGTTGGGCATTAGCTTTAAGAAAGAAAATCTGGAAGATCTGGCTCTTCAGGGCTTTTTGATGTCTGTTTTAAAGCAGCCTTCTGCAGGAGACAACTCATTTCTTGTAAAGTGGTGCTTCTAACAATGTATCAGAACACTTGCATAGTTAAGCTCTGTACTGGATAGAGTATCTCTCTCCTGATACACTGAACTCAAGTTGTTGCACTGACATTTACCTCCTCATGCTGAGTTCTGAGCGCTGTTTCCATTCCTTCCACACTTCATGAACCAGATGAACAGGAAGTCTCTCACCTGCTCATTGTCCAAACGCTTTACTATCCTGCTACTTACAAACTACCACGTGGTGGATACTCTTTGTATTGGAAGTTAAGCTCCAGTTACTGATGAGGTATTTCCAGGACAGAAATACTTTCTGTGCAGGAAAGGATTTTGCATCCATTCTTTACTTGCTGATTACTTCTCCAAGAGAACAAAAGCTAGGACTTCAAGCAGCAACTCCTGAGTGAGTACATACAAGCATTCTTTGAGAAACAAATCCTAGGGGGAATTAGGGCTGGAATTGTCAGATCCACTTCTGGAAGGTTTAGAAATGGAGCAGCTGAGAGCATTAGGGCTCCTGACTGAGTCTGTGTGTCAGCAGAAAGGCTCCCAGGGAAGGCTGGAAATTGTTCTGACTGGCTAGCATACCATGTTGTGGTGCACCAAATCCCTGCATCCCAAATCCTTCCTTCGTGCTCCTTAAACTGCTCAAGGCAGGGTGCTAATCTGATCTCTTTGTGCTTTCTTGACAGCTTTCCATTCCCAGCAAGAATTCTTTTGAGAGGGAGAAGAAATAAAGCTTTTCCCCAAATGAACAAAAAACTGATTCCAAGTTTGTCTCGCATCATCATTCTTCTCCCAGTACAGCTGTTCCTGCTATTTCTTACAGTAAGTCAGGTGAAGATGGAAACTCCAGATCTAACAAATGAATCTAAACCAATGTTACACTGCTGCTCACCACAGAGCTTCACCCCTGGGCAGAGTTATAAGGCATCACATCATATCCAATCAATAGGTCTGAATCTCACTTTCCTCAAGGGAAGGCAGGAGCACTTCTCTGACAAGTGCTTTCAGAGCACTGGATTTACAAAACAGAGGACAGATGTCCTGAATGAGTTTATTAGAATTATTTCCTTTTTTCTTCCCTTCCCCTCTCCCCAACCTCCAACCCCCATTTCCTGTAGTTTGGGGCCTTTTTTACATCTGTAGGCACATTTTGAATTCCAAGTAGCAAATCCTAGAGGATAGCTGTACCTCAGTACTAATAAAAGAGGAAGTTACATAAATGTAACTATTTGCAGCTTAAACAGCAGATATTTTAAGTACCATGTTAAAAAAAAAAAAATCCAACAGCTCTTTAAGTGGCAGCTTTGCATAGCAGCATGATAAATGCTGCTGAATTAGAACAGAGGCTGAGCAGTCAGCTGCTTAAAATAAAACTCTATAACTGCAGGTAAATAGAAAAGTGAACAGATAGAGATGCAGTGTTCAGCTTAGCCAGAAATAAGCCCCTTGTTTTGATTTTAGAGAATCTTTAATTGATTTGTAACTAAACACTTAATTGCACAAATGATTTCTTTTTTCAAGTCTGCTAACCATAATTGTCATTGCCAAGACCACCTTAAATCCTAAATAAATGATAAAATAAATAAATACAAATAAAAGTAGTTTTACAGTGCAAGCTTTCTTGGAGCCTCCAGATGGAGCTAGCAGAGAGGGTGTCAGACTGGGAAAACTTTTTTCTCCTCAACCTGTAAGCCTGGAGAACAAATACCTGTCCATGAGAAAGCAAACAAATCCCATTCTGCACGGCACTGGGGGCCCAGGAAACTCTTGGACAGGACAGGGAAGGTTTTGGTGAAATACCCACATTCTCACCAGCATGGACACCTGTCTCCATGTCATTGAGATGTCTACATGAATGGTGGCTTCATCAGGATAAGGAGAATAACCTTTGGATGCACTTGGCACTTGGATGCATTTGGCACTTGCACTTGCTCCCTTGCTTGGGAGAAGCCCCTCTCTTCCATTCCCCAGTAAAAACAGCACTTGAAATGGAGTTATAAATTAAGAAAACAAGCAGACCACAAGACAAGCAATCCTGACCCACTAACTTCTCCCAGGTGGAGAAGCTAAATCCAGGTGGAGATGGCTGTGCAACTTTTGTGAGCTTTTAAGAGAAAAGCATAAATCCTCCTCATTACGAAATACCTTCATGAGAAAACCAAACGCTGTTTGGTAACTTCTCTTTGGTGTGGTCTGGTACTGGTGCAGAGCAGAGCACGATAAACATCTGCCTCTTCTGAGAACTAGGAGCTCTGCCTTTCTGAGGAGAGGTGAAGGAGATGAGCCAGAGGCCACCTCTGTGTGTTTAGGGCTTGTTGATACCACTGGATGGAAATACCTGGAGGAGGGAGGAGTCAGACAGGGTTACCAGACATTCCCATTTCTCTCTGCAAAGCCACAGGAGATGAGGTTGGCTTTTCTTGGCAGGTGGCAGGCATTTCTCTGCATGTTGCACAAACACAGAAATAATTAATACACACTCCTTGTACGCTATACTCCTGTCTGGCTGCATCACTGTGAAACTAGACATGGGGTAAATTGAGTTTCTTGTTGGTGTCCAGGCTGGTAACAGTGAAATCTGGTGAAGTGTTTGATCTCAGCCATCCCAAACCAGATCCCCATGAGTGAACTCCTGGCAGCACCGCCCCAGTGCCTCCATTCCCTGCCCTCTGTGGGGCTGGGCTGCTGTTCAAGGACTCACCCCCACCGGCCAGCAGGAGAAGGCAGCAGCCAAGCACTGCTGGTCAAGGGCATCTGAAAGGGTGAGGGGTTCAAAGTCAGCCACTTGCAATTGCACTAGATGCTAAAGAAATCGTTAGAAGAGATGGCCTAGACTTGTCCCCTGTACTTCCTACCTCCAAATTTGACTTCATATCTCTCCTCCCGGCTGTCACACTGGTAGCTAAAATACTTTTCACAGGTTGAGGTGCTGTGAAGAGGTGATCCCTTGAGGCAAACCAGAGGTGCCACTTGAGCCACGAGGTGTCCCCACAGGGCAGCTGCACGGCCTTGGGAGGACTGTTTTATTAGCCACGGGAGAAGACACAACTCTGCAGTGCTGGGCATAAAGTTCTGACTATATTTTTCCTTTTTTTTTTTT
>WEZZ01023718.1:32752-46715 GCA_013400585.1 Chloropsis cyanopogon
TTTTTTTTTTTTTTTTTTTTAGTGGTGAATGTCTATTTTTGGCTTTTCCTAGAAACAGTGCTTCCCTTCCATTTAGGGAGAAAAAGATCCAGTCTTTCCCAAAAGCGATCATTTTGGCACATTAAGTCTCCATCCCTGTTCCTGCTCTTTTCATCCAGGGAGCAAAAGGGCTAATTAGAGCTAATTAAGGATAACTAACTCCTAACTAACTCCTTATGGAGATGGCAGCAAATGGGTCTTGAGGGTACCAGTTCTTGCTGCTGTATGGTTATTTCTACAAGGTGAGATTAGGAAGAGTTCCTTTTGCGTTAATTTGAACGAGGCTTTTATGCTAAAATATAACACAGGGTTTGGCTGATGATAGGGCTCTTCAGCACTGGTTCTTTTCCCTTCCAGACCAGAGAAGTCAACAGAAGGGAAGTCTGTCAAACAGACAAAAAAATACCTGTTGGAGGATCTCTCCAAGCCTACAAGTTGCCTGCATTGAGATAAGGCTCAGAGTAACCTCTGCTCGAAGTCCATGGTCCTTCAACCTGGTCTTGTAACCTGGGTAATGACCTTGGCCACAGGATAAGTGGGCTTATCTTGGCTCCTGGCATGGAAATTGCTGACAGGGAATGCAGGGAGCTGAAGGGGGCATGCAAGTTTACTGCATCTCTTATCAGCTGTGGGGAGGTATCCCACTGATATCTCCTCTTCCAAATCCCAGGCTACAAGCGACGCTGTGAAACCTCTGGGAGTTGACACTTGTCCCTCTTGAAGCACCCCAGTGATGTGCTTCATTGACACATTTATCAACACAGATAATCATGCTTGAATTCTACAGGGGAAAAAACTTGTCAGAAATATTGCCTGCAAAGTTCTCCTTGCTGTAAAAAGTACCAGTCATGAAATCCCCAAACACTTCACATCCATGAGAGAAGGGCTGCCACGTTCCCAACTCTTACTGCAAACACTTCCTTCATGGCATGAGTCACCTGCTTCCTGGTGTGTTCACAGAGCAGGTGAGAAAGCCCACACCTACCCAGAGGTAAAGTGTCTCTTTGGAAAGGGAGTGATACCTGGGCAAATAATCTGTCACCTAATTCACGTAGCTCCTACGTGGTGCTCTTCTGCCTGGGATTCCGGCAGCACTGCTGGGAAGCAGAAGGGAAAGGTCAGGGAAGTGAGTACAAAAACCCAAATCACGTATATCCTCAAGTAAACAAACAAAAAAAGAGCAGTAAAAAAAATAGTAAAAGATTACTCAATGTTTATCTTGGCTTTTTTTTTTTTTTTTATTTCGCTGGCAAGGCAAACATCAGGGTGTCATGGCACAAAAGGACTTCTGAATATATTTTTTTAAGAATGTCAGACTGAAAAAGATCAAGAAATGCAGTTTGAGTGACTTCAACCTGAAAATCAAAGCCACAGAGATGCAACCCGATCAAAGCTGCCCTGTGGTTTCCCAGCCACTTTTGCTATTGATTTTGACTGGGTTTGGTTATGTACCTTGATAAAAGTGGGGCCAGACACAAAATCAATTCTGCTTTTCACATGTATTTTTCAGTCCATTATATGCTATTGATAGCACCTGGTATTTTTCATCATGACAAGTTTTTAGCTTCCCCTGGTTAGATCATGAGCTTTGTCTTAAGATGCTTTTTGCCTTTCCTGTACTCTCCAAACAACTTATAGGTAATGACATCCCTCATTTTCGGTTGTAGCACCCTTCCCTTGCTTTTTGCATTGTGTCTTTTTGCATCCATCATCTTCCATTTACTCCAGATAAAAGGTCTGTTCTTTTGTTCCCCATTTTAGAATGTGTTGAGAATGATCTTGTGTGTGTGAGTTTATGAATTCCCTTGGTTTTTTCTCTGGAGAAGTTATGTTTTTGGCTCTAGCACAAGTTAACAAACCTTTTGAAAGCGAAGTGAAGGAAGCTAGTCAGAAACAGCAATTAACAGTGTGGATTTAAAGAGATGGGAGAAAACAGTAGATGTATTCAAAGAAACTGGTGACTGAAGCTCACAAAAACATTGGCTGAACTCCAAAGAGAGGTGACAGAAAAGAAAAATGTGTGACACTGTTAGAAAGACAACCTGGCCAGGAGGATGAGGACATGAACTTAGGAGGAGCTGATTAAGTGGAAATGAGAGGAGTGGGAAGAGAGCCAAGCTGGTCTGAGGGATAATCCCAAAAGTTACTGAATCTGTGAGGAGGGGAATATAAGCAGAAATATAAAGAATTTAGGGGAATGGAGGAGGAGGATGCCTTGGCCCTGTGGTAAGGAGAAAGCAGATGATGAGACAAGACAGAAGGTGCTGGTGGGAGGTGGAAGTAGGACAGACAAGAGGTCAGAATGTGGAGATGTCAGCTGGATGGTGTCCCTCCCAGGAGCCAGCCCACTGCTTGGTCACACCCAGCACGTCTCTGAGGGAGCCTGGCTGTCACCAAGCCCCAGCAAAGGCCACAAGGTCAGAGCTGTGGGAGCACGTGGCAGGGGAAGTGTCCGTGCCCGTGTCGCGGTGCCTCCGCTGTGTTTGCTTTGGCGTTGGCAAGGCAAACGAGACCAACCAGGAAAGCAGCAGAGTGCAGATGGCAGCCAGCACGGCTGGGGGGTGGGCTGTGGTGTCTTGCCTCACTGGAGTCACAGCATGAGAGCAGAGACAGAGGGAAAAGTGTTGCTCAGACGACTCTGATCGGCACTCCCAGGGAGAGGTCTGGGCTAAAGCCAGCAAGGGAAGTTGCAGGGAAGGCTGAGGAGGAAACTGTGCAGGTTAAATAGCAAGGCTGAGCAGTGACAGCAGGAGAGCCTGCACTTGGAAATGTCCCTGAGTACAGAGTTGGGGCAGGGCTTATGAAATTTTCCCAAAATTCCATGAAAGAAGATGCTCCTCTCATCCCCACTAAGCCAGCTATTTTACAAAGCTACATGCTTTGTAAGGAGCACATGAGATCTGTAGGGACCTCTGTGCTGGAGAAGGCTCTTGTCCTTATTCCCACCCAGCCCTTTCTGTAGCAGGATCCTCCTCTGGACCGAGCAGGGGTCCAGCACAGCTCAAGGTGAGAGTCTGGAGGGGCAGAGGACAGGAATTTCTTCCATTTTTGGGCACAGTTTCAGCGGCCAGCCAGCCGGACCTTATGGTCAGTTCCACCCGGGTGTGCAGAGGTGCTGGAGGCAAGCAGATGCCAGCTGGCTCCTTCTCCAAGATGTCAATGCCTGGCGTGTCCTGCAGCAACCCTGGGGCTGTGGCTTGCTTGGAAATCCAGCCAAACCCCCATCTGAAGCAAAAAGACAATGCAAGAAGAGGCAAGAATCCGAGCTGGAGAAAGTATCATCAAGCCATCCAGGCTGTTCCCATGTGATATTCTACCCCTTGCTTTCCTAAGGCAGATCATACTCTTGAGCACCTAACTGGCATGGAGCAATCAGGACGAGCCCCACCTTTTCTCCTGACTCACATCCTGCTGTGGTACACTGGGTACACAGAAGCAAAAGGCTGTGATTTCTTTCAGGCCGCCATCCTTCAGTCAGGTCCATCCGAGCCCAAGAGCTGACCTGCCAGAAGGCTGGGAAGGAGGAGGCTCTCAGGGTACCACAGTTCCAGAAAACATGTGCTCATTGCATCAAATGGAGGCTGCACTTTGGTACTCAGACTTAAAGGCTTCTCTTCCATTTGTGCCGCTTCGACAGAATCAATATTATAAAGATGAATTGCTTGGCCAAACCACTGTTTCCCTTCCAGACTCCCTGGGGTGAACACATTTGTGTTAGATTTTATACACAGGGACAGGTTTTTCAGAGATTTATCACGTTGACGTGAGGGGGAGAAGGAAAAAGCAACTTTTTAATCCACACCATTCCCACCTCTCTCTTGTCATGCCATGGAAGATATGATGGGGTTGTGAGGAGAATTTCCACAATCCTGGTCTGTTTGCTCTCTCTCAATAACTATTTTAACATCCCCTCTCTTTATAGCTGTATAATTGCCACTACATTGGAGCACTTGAAGTGGTCATCAATTTTCATCCAAGCAGAGGAATGGGAAGAAGATCATAGGATAGAAAGGCCTTAACTATGTTTGCATCCAGTATCTACCAGCCCTTCTTTTTATGTGGTTTTCTCCTGTTTTTTTATTATTTGATTCCAAATTTGTATCATTTAAGAAGCGATCATTTCACAGGTGAATCCAGATTTTACTTGCTATATATAAAACTGGAAGTGATGCTCCAATGAAGCACTTTGTAAGAACTGTAAGGGAAATCATGCCAGCTTGGGAGAAAGGAATGGTTTGGGTCTCTCTCCCTGGAGAGTTTCATTCAAACAACTTTTCCCAAGCAGTCATAGAGCAGACAGAAAAGAACTGTAATTAAAAAGAGCTTACAAATCCATGTCAAGGTTAAACCAGAGCTGGAAGGGTAGATTAGATGTTGTTATGTTATTTGTGTAGCTATCCACCGTACCCAAAATGGCAGGATGGCTTCAGCTCTGCTGAAGGTTTTATTCACCATCAGTACTGTACATAATAACTGAGCTCCCACAACGCTCAGCTTACCATAACCACCACATTCCTGGGAGAAAGAGCTTGTGTTAGACCTAGAACAAAGTGGAGGCACTGCAATAACTGTTAATATTTAATCACCAGGAGTTTTCCAGCCCTCTGGCACAAGCCGGAGCTGGAGAGAACGTCCTCTGTTCACAGTGAACACACACTGCCCCGATGGTCCTGAGGACAAAACATTAAACTTCTCAAAGTCCCTTAGATAAGAGAAACTCAGTCAACCTGAGAGCTGTCCTTCCCAGGAAAAACATCAATAAAAGTGAGTTCTGCTTTCTCTGCAGTTATCCCACTTGATAATGTGCTGGATTGGAAGAAAACCCAGGGATTTCCCTGGTTTAAAAAGAGCAAAGAAACCCACTCTTCCTAACCACCTAATGAATTTCTAAAGCAATATTTAAGCTGATTTGTGTTTATTTCACCTGGTCTTCCACTCTGCAGGGCTGCCAGGCGATGGGCAGACGTGGTCATCCATGGCCATCTGGGAGAGGCGGATCAGCTGGGGCCGAGCCAACCTTGGTTTCCAGCACTGGCATTTGCCCAGTCCTCGTCAGCTCTCACCTTCAGAAGGGATGTATGACAGTGTCACGGGTCTTGTCTGCTGCCACGTCAGCCAAAAACACTGGTCCTGACTTCTGAGGATTTAGAGAAGGAGTGGACGACAGGTGGAAGACATAACATTAGAAAGGAGATGGTATTTTTATAGCTTCTTCTCCAAGGAAGCTGTTGACACAACAGGGATGCATGACGAGATAAAAAAGAGGAGATTTGAGACACTTGGACAACTTGAGGCTGATGAGGTCTGGACAATGGTAAATGTCACATTCCTGTCAGGAACCTACCCAAGCCAGAGTGAGATTTGGTGAAAAAGCATCTATGGAGAAGAGTGGCAATGAAGTCTGTCTTTTAAGTTTACAGCCCAGGAACAACCCACTCTCCAGTGTGGGACACATCCTGGATTGTTGCTGTTAGGGGATTTATGTTGTTTTTCCATCTCTGATTCAGCAAATAGCTGAAGTTTCTTACAGAGCTTTTTCAAGAAGATGGTAAGAGCCACTAAATAATTTTGTCTCATTTTCCCCCGCAAAATTCCTGTCCTCTCTGCCTTGTCCCTGCCAGCATGTGAGCACCTTCAAGGTCTCAGTGTCCAACATGACAAATGCCACAACTGCTCTGCCTCACCCCGTTCTTTCTGTTTGAAAAAGTGACTTTGGAAAGTGTTTTGTCTTCCAGTGTTAGCTCTGGGAACCCGCTCTGGCAGGGCAGCTCCACATGCCTGTCTCGCCCCGGGGCCAGTGATTAGCAGGTGTTGCATTAGAGCTGCTTAAGTGGGCTCAGCCTCAGAGGCTCAGCTCTATTTATAGCTGAGTTCACCACCAGGGCTGTGCCAAGTAATGGACACGCTGTGGGACATCATCCTCCGAGGTTCCCTACAAATCCTTGCGGTCCCTCAAAAGGCGTTGAAGTGCATGAAAGCACAAACAAATGCACCCTTTAGGAGCCCAAATTATTGCTCTTGGCACTCCCAGGAAACCACTGCACTTGGCCTTGGGTGGTACCAGGCCTTTAGGTTTGCCCCTGGAGGGTGGAAGGGCCGTGCCAACCCCTGGCAGACTCCTGCCTGCAGCCTGTGGAGTGAAAAGGTGGAAAGGTGGCTGCAGGGGATCACCAGCCCAAACAGTGAGTGCAAACAAGGGCAGGTTGGAAGAGAGCATCCAGCAGGGTGTTATATGTGCCTCCATCTAGGTCATCTCTCATCTTGGGAGAGGTGGCAGGGCTCACTGCCACGTCTCCCGGGAGCTGAGGAAAAGTCACGCCAACAAACAAGGGTCTATTTTAATCACAGCCCTGACAACTGTCCCTCCTCCATGGGGGTTTGAAATGTCACCTTACAGACAGGGGGCTTGGTACATGCTGTACAGCTTAATGAAAAAAGTCATGTGGAGCCTCATGGATAGAAGTTTGCTGAGTTATACTGGGAAAATTAAACACAAGTCACCCTCTGTCTGGATTTGGCAGCAACATATTTATCATACCAAAGCCGTTTTCCATGTGATTGTAGTGAAAGGCCAAATTCTGTCTCTGCGTAGTCAAACACGTGTGCTGTCATTGAACTGGGACCCAGGACACTCCAGATGGATTTATTTACTTCATCAGGAATTGCTGCCCCTCGGTAGCAGCACACAGTTCTTTAATACCAGCTGGATGTGAGTCCTTGTGGAGCAGATTTTGCTTAGTGTCGCTTGCAGTTTTCTGTGGGTACTTTAAAGTCCAGACATGCTTAGCCCCATTATTTCCCATGGAAATGGTGGATCTCTTAGTGGGTCTCATTAAAATCCAAATTTACAAGTCAGTCTTGGAAAAAAAAAATTGTGTTCAACAGGAAAAATTCCTGTTAGAATTATTGGAAGGAAGCATTGGACTCTGTGATCCTTGTGGGTTCCTTCCAGCACAGGATATTCTATGATTTTACAATTCAGAGAGGCAATGTAGAGTTTTAATCATCGCAGCATTTTAAAACTTAAATTCCTCTTGGTGTTCAACTTTTTCCTTGCATTTTGCCAGTTAACACTGAGGCACAGAATTAATTACGAAGGATCAACTTTTACAGGTTCAGTCCAAGTGCTGCTCATACGAGTACAGTTGCCTGCTTATACCCTTCCTCAGAGGATTAGGAAATTAAATCTCTTTAACTGAATAGCACTGGCTATCTAATTTCCACTTCTCATTTCATTGACAGCAACTGCAGAATATGGAAAGAACAATATATGGTAAGAATTAATGACACATATTTGGCACCTGCTCCCAATAAAGCATTTGGGGAACGGACAATTGGATAAAAAAGGAGGTCAGGGACCACAAATAAGAATAGCACTTCTTAAGGACTGATGACAATAGATGCTCTGTCTACTGCACTAGGAAAATGTACTGCTGTGTTTGTTATTCAACCACAGGACAACTCACAGCCACCAAAAATACTCCACTGAAGTCCTAGCATGCTGCTGAGTCCAACAAGTGTGTATTTTTAAGGGGGAAAAAAAGCAGGATTGTCTTCTCCTCCCCACCTGAAAGGGGTACAAGAAGACCAAGGCCACAGGAGCCGGTGGGACTGGGGTGTGGAAGGGCTCAGTAACCCTTCCCTGTCTCCACTCGCAGCAGGCAGCGATGAAAGGAGCACTCAGCAGGAGGGGCCATCAATGCCAGGATTGTAATGCAGCTTTCCCTCCCTTCCCGAGGTCCGTCTGCAGCCTTCCCTGCAGCCTTCCCGGCACAGAGCTGCCTTTTCAACAGCCCCCGCTATTTCTGGGGCTTTTTAACCATCTCCTCATGGGACCAGCCTGGCTTCAAAACACCACAGGGGGCACAGCCAGAGCCTGCTCCAAGGGAGCAAAATGGGAGTGCTGGATTCACCCAGAAGGCATGGAAAGCTGTGCATGAGGAATTACAAGCCATTATCTTATTACATGCTTGAAAAAAGGTACAGAAAAGCCCAGCTAGCTACAGGTCCACCCAAAACACATGTGGGAAAGATTTAATGGGAGCCATGCACTGCCAAACTCCTCCCATGCCAGCACCCCTCCTTCCCAGCCCAGTTTTTCTAACAATAAGTGTTGATGCCTTGTCTAGTGTTTAGGTCTGAGGCATCCAATGCCCCCACAAAGGCTGTTATGAGCCTAATTTATATTTGCTGTTTATGCTGGAACATTAATTTGCCTGGCAACCGTGGGTCCTTTTCCCATACTAGTTTACTATTATTTATGTGCATTCACGGTGGCAACTCTGCTATGTGCAGGGTTTATTGGTGAAGAGATTTGCTTGGCTTTTCTCCATGCAGGCTCCTCCATTGCAGCTCAGCTGGGTGCTGGTGCACTTGTGAGACCAAATGCAGAGGTTCAGTTCAGCCAGAGATAGAAACTCCTCTATTCTCACTTTGCTTCTGCTCCACCTTGGCACTTGCAGATGGCTATTTCCAAAGCACACTTCTCTCAGTGGCAGTTCCAGTCTGCCTTTCTCCTCAGGTGCCTCCACCAAAGGCACCAGGGATCTCTTCCCTATGCAAGACATCCTCTCTACTCAGACACTCCTTTTTCCATCACAGAGCTAGAAGAGGTGCTGGGAATGGTTTGGGATAGGGTGGGTTGGCTTGGCTAAAACTGTTGTGGCTGTGGTAAAATAAAACTATATAGGTGATAATTTGGGAATGTCCCTGGCCACCTCTGCAGTGTGAGTTAGTATGTGCTGGTGTGAAAACAGCCTGTGGGCCCAGAGTAGAGGTTTTGGGCTTTTCCTCTTGGGATTTTGGGTCCAGACTGGGTTGATGGAGTAGTTCTTCCCGCAAAGACATTTCCTTGTCAAGGGGAGCTGGCAGCTTTCACCTCCTCGCCTGGGGAAACACAAAGCTGTAGAATATTTCTGCAGCTCCTTTTCTTCATGCTTTTGTTAGACACAGCTCCTCAATCATCCTGTCCAAGCTGGGAACACGCATTTGAGATGTTTTTTTTGGTACTGGGGGCCAAGTGGCAAAGAGCAAGTTGTAAACACATCCATTCCTTAGCCCCCAGCCACATCCCAGCTGCCTTGGAGGAATGTCACCAGCCAAGCTGACATAATCACAGCAGAACTCCAGGATTCACAGCAGTGGGAGATACAGCCCTGATAATTTAAATTCTGTTTTTGTGTTCTCTGCTTGCTAACTCACACATTGTTGGATGTCTCTGGGCTTGGTTTGGTTGGAATCTCCACCTAAGACCACCTGAGTTTCAGGGGAGCTGGATCAGAAAGAAGCAGCTGGGTCCTTATTTTAGAAGAGACCCCAGATCAGGCTCTGAGCACTTAATATATGGGAGAAACAGGGGTTTGAATTTAGACATGCTGCTTATCACAAAGCAGAGGCAGACAGCTGAACTGAGCTCCAGCTTGCTAGGGACAGCCTTCCTGCAAAGGTACAGCACTCTTGGAAGTGCTCCCTGAGCTGCTCATAGTCCAAAATGATCCACTTGCATCTGGGATGAGGAAGGGATTCCTCAGGACTCTTGTCCTTCTAGCTAGTCCAGAGGAAATAGAGAGAGAAGAGGCATTGCAGCTGAAAAAGAAGAAGCTACCTGGGGGAAACAGAAGGAAGGAGAGGGGAAAACATCATGGCAGAAGACAGTGGTTAGGGAAAAATTAGGTTTGGAGTGGGAAATACCTGCAGATAGAAGTCCTAGGAAGAAAAGTGAGAGATGAATGTGAGAAAATAGGAAACCACAGGTCACCAAAGTGATTGCAGGAAGGTCTGCAAATGTGCTTCTTTTGTATCGGCTGTGATCAGGAGATGATCCAAAAATGTTCCAAGATCCAACTGTGCCTGTCCTTAGGCCTACTCTGCCTCTCTCTCCCGGAAGAGCATTTCTTCTGGATCAAATATCTGGACAAATGAGGGTAACAGGAAGGTTTCATTACATGAAGAAATCTTTGCATCTCTTTATTTGTTTTAATTTGAGATTGTTAAGCCACGTAAACGTGTATTTTTATTTAAATTGGAAAATGCTCATACACATACCTAAATTTGTTTATATACAAGCATCTCTTCCTCCATGCAGAAACAGGTTGTTTCACAGCTCTTTGTCCCACTTAACCACAATTTTTCCTCTGAGAGTCTGGCAGCAAGAAAGTTCTATGGAGCTCTCCCTCTGCCTATGGAGGGAATGAGGCTGATCCCATCCCTCCACTAATCCACCGGGTGTGGGGCTGGCACTGTGTTATCCCACAGCTCATACCTGTTTCCCTGCAAAACCTCCCACTGCAGGAGAAAAGTCCTTCCCAAGATCTCTGATCTGCTGTTGAGCAAAGCTGACCACAGAGTTTTCCCTTTGCCCGAAGCTGGTGCTGGAAAGGGCAGGATGCCTGGTGGGGAGGAGATGGAGTCCCAGTTTCCTCCAGCCATTCCAGCAGGGTCAAGGTCCCCAATACTGTCAGCTGGGCATACTGGTTTAGCTGGATTTTCACGTTCCTTTACGTATCACAGGTTACTTCTGGGCAGCAGCGCTGCCTCTGCACAGGATGGGGCTGATCTGCCCTGGGAAGTGAGTGGGAGGGAATGCAGTGTTTTGGCTCCTCTGTCTAAGCTCCTGTGCCACCCCAATGCTGCTACCCAGGACCTCGAGGTGCCTGGGGTGAGTAGAGGTGTCATTCCCATGTGTTCAGAGACCCCAGCTCCCTCCCTCCCTGCCCCACAGGCTCAGGGAGGCTGGGCTGGGATGGTGCACACTTGCCAGCAAAACACTTTTCCTGCATTATTTTACTGGCAGGGAAATGTAAACCATTGGCTGCACTTATTTGCTGACTCAAAGCTGTGATAGATGATGCTGCAGTCCAAATGTCACCAGAGCTGCAACCTTGCATCAGGTGACTGGGGTCACGGGTCTCATGACTGCTGTCATATTTTTGGAGCTGTGTTTAGCCCGGAGACAAGGCTTCCCTTGCAACTTCCTTTCTCTGCAAAGATCAGGGCCACGTGTGTGCAGTCCACTGCCCTGGGACACACCACTGGCAGCTTCTGGGAGATCCTGAGGCCTGAGGAAGGGGCAGCTCTTGGGCTGCTGGGGCTGCTGGGATCCTCTCTGTTGTGGAGAGGGTGGCTCTTCCCTCCTAAAAGGCCAAGCACTGGCACCTTGTGCCCAAATAGTCACTTCCAGGCCACAAGTGCACCCCTGGCACTTTGGCTTCAAACGTTGTTCTGTGGACAATCTATTGCTTTGAGTCATCTGAAAACAATACAGGAGGATCCTTTCCTTTCTCAGTACTACTAATACAGAAAAGTTGGGCTCTTCTTTTCAGGTTTGTATCCAGTTTAAAACTTGTCTGAAGTTTAGGGAGTGTTCAGTGGTGGAAGTTTGTCAGACTTAACACTGAGGGGAGTTTTACTGGCTTGTTAAGGTTCAGACACCCCTGGAGGCACCTGCAAATGGACTCAGCAGCATTTTTATTCTGCTTTTATTGAATCGATATCAGCCAGCTCTTCAGGTAGTTGCCTGAATATATTTTGTTTTGTTTTTTATTTGTGGTGAAAGACCTGACTCTCTTTGACCAGAAAGATGCCTTCATTTCACCTGGGGGCAGATGGGGCCTTTGAGAGCCCCATCAGCCTCGTCTGCTGGTGGTCTGTGATGTGTGCCAGCCCCTCCGAATGCATATGGAGAATATGGAGATCCCATTTGCTTTAAGAGCATTTTACATCGTCCCAGGGTATTTTAAGGCCGGGTCAGTGTAAAGTGGCTTTTGTATTAAGGAGTATCAGGCCCAGGGATTTGGTAACTCCACTTACTGCAATTCTCCTAATCAGCTTGAAGTCTCTAATTAGCTGCATTAATGACTCAGCCCTGCAGACAAATCTTGAAGGTGAAGGGTGACGTGCTGGAATCGCTCTCTTATCTGGGAGAGGCTGAGACGTTTTGTGCCTTTTTTTTAAAGCAGAGTTGAGCAGCTAAGAAATTTACCCTCTCCCCAGGTTTCATTAAAGGCATTAAAAGCCATTTGATATGTTCAAAAGCCATATCCACCTCTCTTCTGCTCAGATCAGGTGTCCCTCCAAATGAGCTTTAAAGGATACAAGTGCCCATCATTTGGGCTCCCTGGAGGCTGCCAGTTACATTATCATTTCAGATCCATCAGGTGAGGCCTGGGTTTGTTCAGGACCATGGTTTTCCCCAGGGAATTGTGGCACCTGGAGTGCAGTGGGTGATATGCCTGGCTGGATCCAGCTCCAGGCTGGTCCCCGGAGAAGTGGCTTGGGAGGAGAAATGTGTCCATTCTGCACAAATTTAATTAAAGCCTGACAAAAGAATGGAGGAAGTTCTTGACAAAAGGGACTATGAAATTTGAAAAGAAAGCTGCTTTGCCAGCTCTCATTGAGTGAATAGCTGCTGGAGTTTCTTGGGTCCCCATAAATGGCTATAATTTGCTTTTCAACAGCTTCTACTAATGGTTTTGCAGAAGTATCTCATTAAAGTTTATGGGAGCTTCTAATCTTCCAGGACTCTGAAAAATGCAGAAGTTGCTCTGTGCCTTCGCATGAATTCGTGGGCTGATCCCATCAAACTTCCATCTCTGGAAAAAAAGTCCTGTGCTTATTTCCTGACAAGCTGTTGTGTTTCCAGCTCGGTGGTTTTGTGTCCCCACTTCCCAGACAGTCAGATGAAATTTACTGTCCCACGGGGCTGCAACCAACACATGGTAGGGGAGACCCAAGAAGCTACAGCCTGATCCTGGAGGCGTCATTCACTTGAGAATTTAGGATTTTATTGCCTGTTGCAAGGTTCTGTGCCGCTGGGCAAGTAAAAAATCTTAAAAAAAAAAAGTGCTGCTGTGCCCAGCCCTGCAGTGCAGCCATTGCAGCCTTGCAGCACCATGTGGAGCATGTAGGGCTGTGTGGGGCTGCTGGGGGGTGGTGGGGGCTGCAGCCCCTTGAGTCCCATAAACACTGGCTGTGATAACTGCATTCCTCATGGGAGGCCCCTGAAAGAGGGACCCTGGGCAAGCAGGGGCACGGGGTGGTGCTCCCACAGCCCTGCAGGCTGCCTTAACCAGCTCCTGCTTTGCCATACCAGCTTTTGGGACATCTCTCCCTCAGGGATGAGCTCTCCAAAGGGTCTGGCAGGTGGATTCTTGCATTCTGGGGGACCGCAGCACCCCCCTGCATTCCCGGGAGGCTGGAGCCACCTGGGGGCAGGGAGAGGTGGCTGTGACAAGGGAGGGTGGTGGCTCTGCAGCTGGAGGCAGGGTTTGGTCATGCCCTGCAGCTGCTGGAGCACAGCCACCTCAGCACTGACACTGGGATAGAGGGCAAGGAGGACAGCTGGCACCTGGGCTGGGCAGGGCACAGCTGAGGACCGGCCCCTTGAGCTCCAGGCTCAACAGGAACCTCACCAAGCAAAAATGCCACGTCCCCTGGAGATGTAGTGCCTGCCAGCTTAACCTCTTGCATGGCCATTTGTCTTTCTGGACTTGATTTTTTTTCAGCCTATTTCCCTTTGCATGGAAAAGAAGCTTTTTTTTTTTTTTAAAAAAAAACAACTTTCTTCTCTGTCCCAAACTTCCCAAAGGGGCAGAATGACAAGCCCTGTCTCAAAGCCCAGTGTGGTGGAGTATGGATGAGATGGATGAGAGATGCTAAAGCTCAGGCTAGCTTGGTCATATTATACATAGAGCTGTATATATATATGTATATGTATATGTATATATATATATATATACATGCAGAGCACTTTCAGCAGCTGCATGGCTCAGCACTGGCTCAAATCAATTTTTATAGTTGTGATTTTGGTATGTGTTGGGTTATGTATAGTATTTGCACATGTTTGGAAGTTTTTTGTTATATTAAGTATGGGGGGTTTTTTTGTTATTTTGTTTTATTATTGTTATAGTAGAAGTGTTTTTTTGTG
>WEZZ01023718.1:46754-57012 GCA_013400585.1 Chloropsis cyanopogon
CACCAAGCAAAAATGCCACGTCCCCTGGAGATGTAGTGCCTGCCAGCTTAACCTCTTGCATGGCCATTTGTCTTTTTGGCCTTGATTTTTTTTCAGCCTATTTCCCTTTGCATGGAAAAGAAGCTTTTTTTTTTTTTAAAAAAAAAACAACTTTCTTCTCTGTCCCAAACTTCCCAAAGGGGCAGAATGACAAGCCCTGTCTCAAAGCCCAGTGTGGTGGAGTATGGATGAGATGGATGAGAGATGCTAAAGCTCAGGCTAGCTTGGTCATATTATACATAGAGCTGTATATATATATGTATATGTATATGTATANTATTTTTTTCAAGTGTTGAATTTTTTGTTTTTTGGTTTTGTTGTATAGAGAGATTATTTGTATATAGATATTTTAGTGTTATATTTTTTAGGATATAACACTAAAATCTGTGTGTGGCTGACAAAGCCAACAGCATCCTCCCCTCCCTGCCACACACCGGAACGTGATCCAGCCCGCTGGCCATCTCAGAAAATCAACTTGCTGCTTGCCTTATTTCAGGCTTCCAACTGGCAGCACTGCAGCTCCTGCGGCGTGCCCTTCCTAACAAATGGTTTCCCAAAGTTTTCCGCTGGAAGCTGCGGGCTTTGGCTTCTCGGTGCCGTTTGTATTCAGGGGGAGCCCCCCGCTCCTGCCGGCTCCTCGCTCCTTGTCTCTGCACAGCCCGAACTTGGCAGCGTGCGAGGGCGTTTCCCACAGCTACGGGGACCCTGCCTGAACTGTGAGCTAGTTCCCCATCAGTACGGCCAAACTCCTGTGAAAGCCTCTTCACTCAAGCAGAGAACATTTTATTGCCTTTGATAAGCTTGTAAAACGCTTCTGGCTGCTGCTGGATTTCTCCAGCAAAGACACGTAGCTGAAGATTAAACTCGCTCGTGTTTTACCCCAGAGCTTAACAAAACTAGGGCAAAAAAAAAAAGAGGGAAGGTGCTCTTGAACAGGCTAGGTGTGGTTTGGCTGTGGAGAAAAGCCTGACTTTGAAGCAGCCACCTTCATACAGAGTCACACAGTCACGGCTGGAAAAGATCATTGAGTCCCTAAGGTCATTGAGTCCCTAAGGTCATTGAGTCCCTGAGGTCATTGAGTCCAAACATTAGATATTTTTGGAGGAATTTGATCAGGACCCACTTGCAGAATGGCAAATGCTGTTGGCTTTCAGGAGTTGTTGACGGGGCAAAATGCAGCTCTTGGAGCACATGGCACTGTATGCTCCTGGCAATAAGCACAGCCCCAGGCAGTGGAGGCACCCCTGCTCTCCTGTCCCTCATCAGCTGTGGCTCTGTCTGCTGCTGGAATGAGGCTGTTTGCTCAGGCTCCTCACTGGCCTCAGCTTGTCATTCAGAGACCTATCCTGGCCTCTACTCTTGAGGTGCTGAGCAATGATCCTTAGGAATCACTCACTGTGCTTCCCTTGACATGGGTTTTCTGGGCAAGGATCTTCAGGGCTTGTTGTATGCCGACCCCGGTGGAAACTTTATCAGGGATGAAAATTTAGGACACCTCCTCTGTGAAAATTCACCCAGGACAGAAGGGTCTGGCTTTATATCTGTGATATTTCACCCTTCATGGCTGCGCCCAAAGCAGAGTTTCCCTGCATGGGCTGCACTTCAGTAACCATGTCCTTGGAAATGGATAAAACATTAAACATGTTTCACAATTAACAGATAGATTTATCATCCAACATTCAAAGAACAGCACTGGGGGCAAACTTCAACCCCCTCCACCCTGAGCTTGGTTGGAAAGGATGGCAGCTGACAGTGCTCCAAGAGGATTTGTGCTGCCACCAGCAAAGCCTGAACAGCTGTGAGGTCATCAAAATCATCCGAGAGTCTGACTTTGCCATCAAAAGGGATTGTGGCAATATCATAGAATCCTAGAATGGCTGGCATTGGAAGGGACCTTAAAGTTCCAAACTCCCCCCTCACTGGGCAGGGACACTGATGTGCAGTGGTGTGGACACTGGAAATAAAAATTGTTTTCTGATGTTTCATCTGGCTTCTCCATGATTATTTAGTAGCATGAAGAAAATATTTTAGCAGGGGTTCCAGCTGAAGTCTTTTGTCTCTCTCTAACTAAGGAAGAGAAGCAAATGTGGCCTTAAATAAAAGGATTTACTACATGGGAGAAACTGTGAAAAAGGCTGTTTTGCAGAGATGAGGCTGGGAAGTCCAGCGTGGAGCAGGCAAGAGCTAAAGGGATGAAATGCACCCATTTCCATTGGAGAAGGGGTAAAAAAGCAGGGCAGGTTTTGTGGAGAGTCACTGTCCTACCACAAAAGTCCTTGAGATCATTTCCAAGGGGCTCCAGGGAGCTTGCCTGGCAGTGGATGACTTGGCTAGAACAAGGAAGAAGTGAAAAACATGTCCATTTGTAGCAATAAATACATCATCTTCTCCTTTCTATTACAAACTGTATTTTCAGAGAATGCTCCCAAAATGAGCAGGTCTAAAATTAAGCCAAAAGGAAGGCAACAAGTCATTGATAACAGCTCTATGATTTGAAATGGGTTAGCAGCTGGAACTCCCTGCCTTCCTCCTACATCTCCCTAAATATGAGCACCTGAAGGGACATGGGGAGGCTCAACAGGACCACATGTTCTTTGGAGTTTTCTCCCAGGAGAGAACAGGCTAGTGGAGGGCACCAGGCTTGAGGCCATCCTAAATTTGGTCCAGCAGGAGCCTGCCAAATCCCAGGAGGACACCTCATCTGTGTGAAATGGCTGCAGTGTGACCTCAGGAAGGGGCACTCACACCACGAGCTGTGTCTGTGAGAAGCAGCTGTGCAGAGGCGTTCGGCTGTTGGGAATGCCCCACGTCACCGATGGAGTTTTGGGATGCAGCAGCTTTGGTCGTGGCTTTCTGGTGGATCTTCCCAATCCAGCCACCCCAGCCTGCAGCCCACTAACCCAGAGCAAAGCAGTGAGTCCCATTTGTTCCTGCTGGCTGCCTCAGGACGTGGCACAGGTGAAAACCAGGTCACCACTGGCCCTTTGGGCTGCTCCACACTCAAGGTGCTTGGCAGCACCACCATCAAGGGATAGGCTTCTGCCATTTGAACCATGGGCCCAGAAAAGATCCGGTGGCCTCGAGAGGTTTTTATGTGCTTGAAAACAGGTCATATTTCGTTCCTTACTCCAGCAGTGGTGCATAAAATCCTGCACGTGCCAGGGAAGGAGGCTGGTGACCTGCCAGTAAAGGGCACAACTATTGCAAGAAATAAAATGGAAATTAATTTATTTTATGCATTTCAGGGGGAGAAAAAGGATCACGTGGACACACTGGGGTTGGTTTTCTGCTTGGTTTTGCAGTGTTGCAGGACTAGGAGTTGGCTGAAGAGCACCATTCCCTCTCTGGGACAAACTTGTACTGTTGCACATGGGCTTGTGAGCACAGGTTTAACTTTCCCTTGGAAACCAACTGTTTGGCTAACTGTTCAAGAAAAAAATATTCAGAAATGTAGTGAATAGGGGAAAAAAAAAAGTCATCTCTCTGGAGGGGACATTGGTGGGAAGAGAATTTTGCAAAGCTGGGGCTGCTGCAGAAGCCTGGGCATAATCCCAGCACATGGGAGGGAAGGGCTGCTGAACAAACAGAGCATTGAATGATGCCAGTAGGTCTTTCCTGTGCATTTCTGCTCCGTGTTTGCCTCAGGGATTCATGTGTGTGTGTTAATAAGCTCAGTAGCAGTTAGAAGGAAGCTTAGATTTTGTTTCGTTCTTGTTTTTTTCCTCTTTGTATTTGATAGCACACGGTTAATACAGAATTGCAGGTGGAAGAAATAGATATAGAGGTAGCTGTTAAGTAAGTATGCAGCCAAATTATTTTTTGTGATAGGTGGGGATAGGAGATGGACATTTTTAGTATGGATAAATTTACTGTCCTAATTTGTGGTTAAATCACCCCATAACTAAGGCTTAACCTTCTCTTTCACCTTAAGCCTCTGCCACTGTTCAGTTTCACGAGAATGTTACATATTTCCCTTCTCATCCAGATTCCAATGTTACCTTAAATTAACCTTGCTTTAAAACTTACTATTAAACTTCAAAATAAAAACTAAAATTCTCTGCATCTTGTTGGATGAAGCATAAATTAGTGCATTTAGGCATGTGTCTCTTAACTTCTTGAAGATATTCCCTGATTTCAAAATCTGAGATTTTGTATTAAGACATGTCAGTAGTTTAAATTTCTCCCACATGATAGAGAACAGGAGCTATCCAGAGAGGATAACCAGAAATTTCAGCCCTAGAAAGGGTCCATCAGGAACCTCACCAAGCCCAGCAAAGGCAAATGCCAGAGCAGAGACAGAGTTGGAGGCAGGCTCTTCTCAGCGGTTACACAAGGGGCAGTGGGCACAAGGTGGAAGAGGAGAAATTTCAGTTGGATACCAGGAAAAAATGTGTTTTCCATAAGAGTGATCAAAAAATGGAGGCCCAATGAGGCTGTGGAATATCTGTCCAGGAATATGAAAACCTTGGCCCTGAGCAACCTGATCCAGCAGGAGTTGGAGGAGGGGCCTCCAGAGCTCCAGCTCCAGAGCTTCTTCCTGGCCTCTGTTTTTCTGCAGATCTATGACTCACTAGGAAAACCCCATGGCCTGTTGGTAGAGAAACCTGAAAAATTACAGTAACTCCTTTAGTCTTGTTCTTAACTCACCTGTTTGGTGCTTTTCATAGCCAGGTTCACCATGCCCCAGTGCATGTCCTTTCTTTCTGCATGTCCAACATTTAAGACCCAATTACTGGCCGGTCAAACACCTCTGCATGCTCTGCTTGGCCAAGTGGAGTGACCTGCAAACCATCTCTCTCCCCTTGACTCCAGCTGCCGGGCAGGCACCAAATCCTACTGAGACGTTTCACCAAACCCACAGGAGGAGTCACTGGCGTTGCTAGTCCCCAATCCTCTGGGCTAGGAAGCTTTGGTGTCACCAAGCCCAGTCAGCCTCAGTGGGGCAGCGAGGGACGCTCATCACCCAGTGGCTGAGCCCCATCCCTTGCACACCTCCAGGCCCTCAGCAACAGCATCCCAAACTCCACCACCACGCTCCTGGCTGCAGGGAACCTGCAGACCTCGGGAGGTGCATGAGCCTGGCGTGGCACTGCAAGACTCTCCCTGCCTGGGATTGCTGGCTGGGCACACAGAAGTCCAGTCATGGTCACTGGGTCTGAACTAGGTCCTGGATCCAGCCCTGGATCCAGCCCTGGGAGGAAGGGGAAGGCTCTCAGCCCGCTGCAGGCGTAATGAGCCATTTTTCTCTCAGTCTCCAGCACTTGGCTTCCAGCCCCAAAAGGAAGAGCACCGTGCCAAGAATTTCCAGGGCTGTGTCCAACAGAGCAAGCTGACACCTGATTTGCTGTTAATTATAGCGGTGGGAATAGGGCCAGGGGCAAATGTGAAGGGGTGACAGCCGGGTGGCGATAAGGACACGACTCATCTGTCGTTTGTCACGAGGGCTTGTCGGGAGGGTTTTGTTTTCTGTGAAAAACCAGCAGGAAGACTTCCAGCATGCAGAGGAGCAGCTGGCAGGACAGAACCTATAGGAACCCTGCCTTCCCCTCTGGCTGCCTTCCCCCAGCACCTCAGACCAGAGAGGGCTGCGTTGTCCCCAACACCCGCTCCCAGCCCCGCGCCGGCGTGCCACCAGGCACCAGCTGGCACAAAATTCCTGCAAGAAGGGATGTAAAAATAGACTCTGTATTATTCCAGACCTTTTGTCCAGCCTATCTGTGGGCGAAATAATCCCCATTCCCTTGTGAGGCCTGAGCAGCTCCAGCCATTGCCAGCACCACCGAACTCCCACCAAACCAGGAGATTCTGCCCTTGCAGCCTCTGCTGTGTTCCTCCTTGGATAAGTTACTGTTCAAGGATGCTGCTATTCCAAGGGGGAGCACCCAAAACCTGTAGATGGTCCCTGCTGAGGTTGTTAACAGGAGATTTTTAGGTGCAACCAGGCTTTTGTGATTCAGTGGCTTTCAGCTGTTGCCCCAAAGCTGTTGCTGTGTGTCCTTGCTTTAAACATGAAAAAGGGACAAAGACACAGAATTAAAAATAATCTCTTATTTTAATTTAATTTTATATTTTATTTTGTTCCAGCATTGAGCCATGTGGAGTTGAATAATGGCTGTGTGAGCACGGCATAGGCAAGGAGAACCCTGTTTCTTAAACTAAAGTAAACTAAAACGAAATGTGGATTTTTATACCTTTTTAAACAATTGGGAAGGATTTCAGAAGAAAGCAGCCACAGGTTTCTGCACCTCAAGTTGAAGCCCTGGGGTATCACAGACCGGTGCAACAGGGATATTTTTTAATGATGCACTTTGAAACCTTTTATCTGTTTGGTGCTATTAAACTCGTTAATGCTTTACGTCCTCCCCGGCTGATGCCCGAGCTTGGATTGCTCGGACTCGGCTGCTCCCCAGCCCGAAGGGATAATTGGAAGGGGAAGAGGGAGTGGGAGCGATGGTGCTCGCTGATGAGCCTCCGCTTGTTTGGGAAATACTGCAAATGGGTGTTGGTCAGGAAACAAAGCTCCGGAGCAACCGGGAATGTGTCGGGCAGCTGCTGCACTCGCTGGACAAACAGGAGCCGAAGAGCTCAGGTGCAAACCGTGCCCCGTGTGCCCCACCCCAGGGAGCTCAGAGGTGGCCTTTTACTGCTGCCAGTCACTCACTGTCCTTTTCGGCCAAAATTCAGATTTAAGAAAGAAAAAAATGAAAAGAAAAATTACAACATATATGTTATACAGGTTTTATAGACTGTGTAAATACATATATCCATAATATAGATGTATACAGTTTAAATATATATAAATCTTTCAGTAATAAATATTTATATTATATACACACACATCCTCGGGGATCTGTGTGTGTATCATGCTCTTCTTTGCTGGATGCCTGGATGCACCTGGAATTATATGTATATAATATAAATTCCTGAATTTATATTGTAGAGAAAATTGTAAATATATGTTTATATAATCAAGAAAAATACATCATATGTGTATAATACACATAAGATATAGAAATAACATATACATATTACTACATATATGCATATCACCACATATATATTTATTACATATATACATGTTGCAATAATATATATGTTATCTATTCATATTATATATTGATATCATATGTATATTATACATACATCTCTATTTATAGTATATATTACTATTAAATATATATAATTAACAAAGAAATGGCCATAAAGCAGCAGTGTTACCATTTATATTAGTTAGACAACAACAACAACAACAACAACAAAGATTTTTCTATTCTTCCCTAGTCAGTAAATTAAAATGTTCACACCTTGGCTTTCCAGCTGCCTCCCAGCCACATTTCCTTGGCATTTGCACTGTCTTTTCTCCATAAACACAGAGATTTCCATTATCTGCTGACCCTTCTCAGCTCAAACAAGTCAGTTCCTTGGCAATAAATGAAGTGGCTGAAAAACAAAGGAGAGAGGGAAAATAAATGTCCTCAGTGGGAAACTTAATAAGGAGACCTAAGGAAGAAATAAATGAGATGAAAGGGTGATGCTGGGTCTTCAGAAGGGCTTTTCCACCTCCCTTTGTTACCACCCATCTGCAAGCCAGGAATGAGCTCATCCAAAAGACAACTCTGCCAGCCAAAAACTGCCANAACAACAACAACAACAATAAAGATTTTTCTATTCTTCCCTAGTCAGTAAATTAAAATGTTCACACCTTGGCTTTCCAGCTGCCTCCCAGCCACATTTCCTTGGCATTTGCACTGTCTTTTCTCCATAAACACAGAGATTTCCATTATCTGCTGACCCTTCTCAGCTCAAACAAGTCAGTTCCTTGGCAATAAATGAAGTGGCTGAAAAACAAAGGAGAGAGGGAAAATAAATGTCCTCAGTGGGAAACTTAATAAGGAGACCTAAGGAAGAAATAAATGAGATGAAAGGGTGATGCTGGGTCTTCAGAAGGGCTTTTCCACCTCCCTTTGTTACCACCCATCTGCAAGCCAGGAATGAGCTCATCCAAAAGACAACTCTGCCAGCCAAAAACTGCCATGCCAGTGCTGAGCCAAAACATTGATGGGGAGAAGGGCTGGAGTAAGGCAGAGGACAAGACCAGTACTTTTGGCAGCATCTTGCACTGGTGTAAGCTCCTCACTTGATGAAACCAAAGGAAAGCACTACTACTGTATTTATTTATTTTATTTACGAGGCAGTTTATTTATGAGGCACTAAAGCAGGCAGTGGTTTGGGTTCGGTGCCTCTATCCCGTTGCTCCTTTGTGACACAGCCCCAGGTTCCTGGAACAGGCTGAATCCCCTGGCTGAGATGGTGACATCAGGCACTGGGGGAGCAAAAGGCTCTTTTTCATTTGGGGCATTTAGACCTCTCCTTGGCACTCCTGTGGCTACTGAACACAAAATGTTGGTGCAGGTGGCTGGGCTGCCAGGATGCCGCTCCCCAGCTGGAGTTTCGGGAGCCCTGGCACTGGGGGGCTGCACCAGCAGCTGCTGTGGGATAAACTTCTCCCTGAGTTTAATCTAGCTCAAGAGCTTTACCAAAATTTGGTAAAGCTGGTTTTGGACAGATTGGTTCTGGGTACTTCCCCAGTGACACTGACTGACACCACCAGCGCTCAGTATTTCCTTCCATAAAATGCAGGGAAGGAGGAAGTGTTTTCCCCTGGTTCCACTGCAGGTTGCTGGGATTAGTTTTACTGCTGGCAGATAAAAAGTTATCTCTGCTTATTACCCTTATTATCCTTTAGAAGGACAGCTATACAAAAGTTGCCCCAGTCCTATCCACACCTAGGCTGTGTTTGGCTTGCAGGTGTTGGATGTGGGATCACAGCAGAGATGAGCTGTGGAAAGAGAGCAACAGGTTTGAATTAAAGCACTTTAATTAACAGTGGAAGGATAGGAGTGGGGCTGATCTTGCATTGAAGATAACAGCAAGCTCCCATCAATGTCTAGAGAAAAGGATCAGGATTTTGCTGAAGTTCTGGAGTGAATCCAGGACTTTTTTTCCTGGTGGATCCAGGGCATAAAGAGGAGCACCTTCCCTGATGTCAAGAAGGCAGCATGCAGTGAGCCCTGTACTCTCTGGCAGTACAAAATGAAAAGGGATGCTCCCAGGTCCAGTGGATTGGGATGTAAAATTCACAGGGGTTTTGCATTTTTGGTTTTCTCAAAAGCCAAGGAGTAGGCAGATGCAGAGGTGAACCATCCCACCCTCAAACGGACTGGCTTGTCCTGGTGGTTGCCTGGTTTATCCCAGAGAACTTACAGGGAGCTTCATCCAGGAGGGATGAAGACCACCCTGCTCATCCCAGGCAAGGCTGCACCCATCCACCTCTTGAGACTGGAATTCAGCAGCACCCTGCCAATTCCCACAGCCCTCTCCTCACGGTAACAGGGCACTGGTCTGGTCTGCAGTTTGACTCTTCATGGGTGTGAGGATTCAGTGATTTTATATATGAGCATATATTGCAAGGCCATATATATATTTCTCATTAAAAAAAAATAAAAAAAAAAAAGAGAAAGTAAAAACCAGGGTGGTGATTTACCTGCAGGGTCACTGGGGTTTCTACCATAACTGGGTGTAAACCTCAGTACACAAGGAAGCCCGAGCACTGCTGAGAAGTGTCTGCAGGCAAAAATAGGGAAAACATTTCACAAAGAGGGAAATCACAGGCTAGCTCAGGAGCAGCGCTGCAGCAGCCTCTGGCACCTGTGTGCTCCCCGGGGCTGCTGCACCAGCACGGCACCTCCCCAGCCAGTGCCACCCGTGGCCATGCGGAAAGCCACGGGCGGAGATGCTCTAACTCACGGTGCACTCCATAAATCACAAACACTTCACAGAATCACGGAATCAATCAGGCTGGGAAAGAGCTCTGGGATCACCGAGTCCAGCCCACGAGCGGACACCACGGTGTCAGCCAGACCATGGCACCGAGTGCCACCTCCGGGCTTCCCTGGAACACCTCCGGGGACGGCGACTCCAGCACCTCCCCGGGCAGCCCATTCTTTTTTTTTTTTGCCTTTTCTGCGAAGAAATTCTCCTCACTGCCCAACTAAACCTCCTCTGGCGCAGCTCCAGGCCGTGTCCTCTCACCCTGCCTGGGAGAAGAGGCCGAGTGGCTGCAGCCTCCCGCCAGGGAGCTGTGGGGCCCTGAGAAGGCGGCCCCGAGCCCGCTTTGCGGCGGGAGCACCACCCCGAGCCGCCGCTGACGGGAGCCGTG
>WEZZ01023718.1:57463-103627 GCA_013400585.1 Chloropsis cyanopogon
CTCTGCGGGACCGGGCGGCGGGGCTGCGCCCGGGGCTGTGCTCGCCCAGGGGCTGGGGGGTCCTGCGGGACCTCGCCAGCACTAATCTCCCTTCTCCGCTAAGCTCTGGTAAAGTTGCGGGAGGATGGATGCCGAGGTTGAGCGTCTTCGCTTTTTCCCTGTTTTTCTTTATTTTCCATTTTTTTATTTATTTTTTATTCCCCCGAAGTCTGAGTGTGTTTTGGCGTTTTTTTGATCCCGGTAGGCTCCGGCACTCTCCTTTACTCCTCTCCGCATGTGTGAGCGTTTGCGCGTACGTGGTCTGAGTTTCGGATTTCTCGTGGAACAGGGAACCAGCCCCGGAGAGGTCATTTTGCGAAGAAAAATTACTTTGGTGCATTGCCGCTTTCTTTCCCTGTTTTCCTATATTCCTCATGGTGCGGGTGTGATTTTTTTGTAATGAAATACGTGCCTATAGGGTTCCTTAGTATAAATCCATGCAGGCCTATCAACAAATGTAATGCTGCCTGCAGAGGGAACACGAGTAGGTCGTTTGCTGTACAAACTTGGGTGTTGCAGGCAGCTGAGGGCCTTGGCAGGCTCTGGGAAATCCCTGTCCCTCACACAGTGGATGTCCAGGGCTGGACAGTCCTGGCTGTGTGAAGGCATCGCCTGTCTACAAATGCCCTGTGACACCTGGGCAGAAAGCAGGCAGCTGGAGGAGGAAAGTGTTTCCAGCATGTTGCTCAACCGGCCACTCTGAAAGTTATCAAGATAAGCCCTCGTGGAGTCGATTAGGAAAATATATTGCTAAATTGTTCCTTTTAAATGGAATTGGCTTATCTCAGGCTGCTGCTGAAGGTAGCCATCTTGCAGAGAAGTGCTGTTATTTCTGAAACGGAAAGCTGTAGAAACCTATGTAAAGATCAGAATTGGTTTTTGAAATATTACCAGGGATTTGGCAATCCTGAAAGCCTTAAAAAAAAAACCCAAAACCACCCACTGTTTAGATACTCTTTTGTCAGGCCAATAGCACTAAAATATGTTGTCATGTCAAGTGATATTTTTAGCATGAGGATCATCTGCCAAACTGGGGAATTCAGCTGTGTCTGACTGTAACACCTAAATTCTTGGGGTGTGCAGCTGGCAGGAGCAGCTTCCTAGGCTGCAAATTTCTGAGTTAGCTCAGGCTAATGTGCTCATCTGTCAAGAAGAGTCAGAGCATAAAGGTTTCGCTTCACGTATGCTTCAGTCCAGCATGTGTTGGCAAATTTTGCCTCTAGTAGTAGGAAAATGTTTGTAGGGGCTGAGTGGGTATGCTCAGTTCTAAAATTCAAAGTAGTATTTGTTAGCATTGCGCGTTATGGTGTGGGTATTTAAAGAGACTTTTATCCCTGCCAGAGATAAAAATTGCCTTGAACTTTAAGCGGCGTTGTTGGAAGTTGAGGCATTCGCTCTGTACCCTGAGCACAGAGTTCAAGGGTAGAGCATTTAAAGTTTAGCTGAGTGTTGTAACTTACTGCCCCCCCCACTTCTTGTTTTTTATGCGTTGCTCTGGCTCCAGGGAGACCTAAACAATTTTCTGCTGTAGGTCTTTCTGTGTGCTTACTTGGATTGCAAAAGTAGTCACAATTCATAACCTTCAGCCCAAGAAATTCCCTTCTTCATGAGAGAAGCTTGACTTGTCCCACAACTCCCTCCTGTGCTGCCTCCTTGTACACATGGCACCAAGGCAGTGAAGCTCTTTTCTGAGTGGATTAATGGACAAAATTAATCAATCTTAACATTTTCTCTGCTTTTAATGTCGAATAAGAGGAAGGACAGCAGAAAGGAAATATGTGCAAGCCCGTCAGTAAGAGGTGACCACTGTTCTGTTCTTGTGCAGTTTCCCTGAGGAGATCTTCCCCTTATATTGTTTCTGGTGGTGTACAAAGTCCTCCTTTCTATTAGCTTGCTCTGATACGCCATGATTTGTTCTTTCACACGTCAGTTATAAAATTAGGCATCATAAACCTGCCAATATTCTTCTGTGTGCTGTAGCTCCTGCTGTGAGGGCAGGGGCCAGGTTAGCAGTCAGAGCAGAGCACAAAAGCCTGCTAGAAATAACAGTGGGTGGGGGTAGGAGGGTTGGAGTCAAATTCTCCATGCATCAAGCACCACCATGAACTTGACTGAAGTGCCAGCCTGTCTCTGCTGCTTGGGGGAACACTTTCTACCGAAGGCATTAACGTGAGATATCCTGTGTGGTCATTCTTGCAAAGCCCAGTGTTCTCTGAAGTCTCAGCTATTTAGTCATGCTTCTTCTGGTCTGTGCTCATTTCCTGTGGGGGCAGGTCCCCCAAGAGTCTTCCCCTACCTTATCCCACCCTTTTCTTACGTCTGATGAGTGTTCAAGAACACTGGTTTCATAGGAATGGGCTTAGCCTGAAATATGAGGCACTGGTTGCGAAATAGCTTGGAAGAGGCATTTCTTTTTAACATAATTTGAGATTTTATGGCCACGTGTATCCTTGGAAATCTCTTCCTGCCAATATCCAGCACCCCGGCCTCTCATCTGATTTTTAGAGGCACAGAAACTTTTTATTATGACCGTAGGAAATTTTAGTTGCCTGCAGGGAAGAACGGCTCTCAGATTTGCAGTTGCGCTGGCCTTTCAACTTCCTTGTTGCTGCTGGCTGAAAAGGGAAATCAGTCTTCACCCAGGCTGTTAAATTCAGCTGTAGTTTGTGTTAAAGGACTGCAGTTGTCGTTCTGCCAGCTGTAGGCTGAGATGTGTGAATACCAGCTCCTTCCCAAAAGCTCTGAGGGGCAGCAGGAACAACTTGAGCCACGTTCACTCGGATCATGCACTGCTGCTGCTTTGGGGAGCCTTTAGAGAGTGCAGCCCAAGTCCTGGTGGTCATTTCCAAGATAAATGCCCAAAGTCTCTGCCTCACAGTGGCATGTTGAGCAGTCACTTGCTGTTTCTCTCAGCTCTTAGTTACAGTATTCACATTCTTACCTATGCAGGATAGATACTTTCCTTGCACCAGGCAAGCACGTGTTTTTATGGACTCCAGCCATGTCCTTCCTCTCCCTTTCCCTGCAATAATAATAATTGGACTTAGAGCACTAGCAATGCTCTGCCTGAGCTGCTGTATCCTGACACATGGGGTCTGGATGAGGCCCAGGGGTCGCAGCAGTTGATAAATGTAAAATGCAAAGCCTAAATATCCCCCACTGCTGATGGAGGTGATGGCACTGGCAGCTTTGGCAGGCTGGTGTTCTGTAAGAGCTGTCCCATGCAGCTGCTGCTCTGCCTGCCTGATGCCTGGTATTGGAAAAAGCAACAGGTTTGCTTTGCTTTCCTGCGAGGATGCTGGTGATCAAATGTGTTTAGCGTTTGCTCATTCAGTTTGTGAAGAACTTAGAATATTACAGAAAAAACAAGACCCCTAAACTGGGACATTGTCATATATTTATTTTGATGATGCCTTTTCATCTCTGTTTGTGATATTGCTTAGCCTCTAAGTGCCTTTTTTCTGGCAGACACAAGTCTTTTGGCTAGTATGAGCAGAACAAGCTTTTCCTACTTACAGGGCAGCCCGGGGAGGCTGGCTGTGCCTCCCTCAGCCCCGGTGTGTTCCACGGCACCACTGAAGGTCTCTGCTGACACTTGAGATTTGCAGAGCTCCTTAGGAGATGTGTTGCATCACGCTGGGAGGTTCAGATGTTTTACAGGCCGGGGAGCGGTGAGAAATGGCCACTGTTGTTGTTGTCATTGTAGCAGAAGTGGTGTATTATAACATGTTGCAGGGAGGGTTAGAAACACATGAAAGCCTCTCCTGGCAGTTGTTCGGGTGTGCATCGCCCCAAAGGCCGGGAATGAAGGGAGTACTTGTAGCAGTTTGGGGTTAAGCGTGAAGCTGGTACAGACCTCCTTGTTTTTCTGTAGGAAAAAGTGCTTCCTGCTGGAGAGCTGTCTGTGTTTTTACACATTTGACCCGGAAAGATATGCCTAGCAGGCTTTCAACTCTTACCTGCTTTTACTACTAAATGAAGCATTTGATTAAAAAAAGGACCTATTGTTCAGTGTACTGTTCATCTTGAGCTGGCGTTTTCCCGTGTTGCACCACACATACTATGTGCACTGCAGCACTTGTCTGTCTTTTTTTTTTTTTTTTTTCTCTCCCTCCCCTACCTGCAAAACAGTGCAGTCAGGAAAATGGCTTCTGTGGGCTTCAAAGCAAGGATTAGATACTGTCACTGAGGCTGAGGCTGTGGAATACTTTGCTTAGAAAAATAAAATAAAATCAAAATTGCACTGAAATGAACCATCTTTGGCTTTCTTAGACATTCTCATTAGAAGAGCCTTTTAATGCGTGTTCTCAATAAGTAGACTTTAAATGCAGGTTCCTCTTCTAACAATGTTTTCTGTCAGTGTTGCTCTGTTGGCTTGTGAAGTTCCCTCCTGTCCCTTTTTTGTACTAGTATTCGTGGTGTTTCTAAAATCCAGCTATATTTGGCAATACATCACTCTCTGTGTTACAGGGAAGTGATCACTCAAGGGATTTGGCAGAAATTAAATTAACTGAGGTCTTTAGAGAACATACTCAGAATGTCTTTTGAGAATACTCTCACTTCCAATGCTTTCTTTTGGAAAATAAAGTCATGTTCTCTCCTGGTTCTTTCTGCGGCGTGGACTTTATAGAATATTTATGTATTTACTCTTTTTCACGTTTGTGGAGTTTATCACTTTCAAAAACAAAACAAATGCTGAAGTGATAGACAGTCCAATTTTCTAGGTTGCTTAGTAACTGAAATGCATGCAGTAGTGTGAAAATACTCATGACAAAGTAAGGGAATGTTTACTGGAACAAACAGAAGATCCTGTGAAAGTGCACTGTATAAATAATTAAAGCATCTGTATTTATTTGCTTGTGGAACAGAGGGATACCTTCAATCACAATCGTCTATGTAACTTTTCACTAAGAAAATTCTTCTTTTTCACACTTCTGCTTGCTAAAGCGTGTTGCTGCGGTAGGATGTGACTTCTCTAGCAAAAAAGTGTGGTGCTGCAGATTTTTGGATACTTTTCCAGATGGACCATTGGTCCTTTGGGGTACTGCTGGAGTTTTGAAAGAAGGGTCATTATTCTTTGGGCCCACTTTAAGATCTGTTCCCCAGGTAACTAGGAACAAAAACTTCAGATTCCTGGAATGCTAGCACAGTGATAAAACAAGACTGGATTTTATTAGTTTATCGGTCTTTTTAAAGGAAATTGAAGGCTATTTGTAGTCTAAATAAGCTAGTGGTGGGTATTTTTCTGTTTGTTTGGTGGTTTGGTGTTTTTTTAATGATTTTCTTTTATTTTTATTCAAGATTTCAGCCAAGCAATGTCTCAAGCTGGCTCCTCACAGTTTCAGGAAGTCATTCGGCAGGAGCTGGAGTATTCAATGAAAGTAGAACTTGATAAGATCCTTGCAACTGCGCACTCAAATGAGGTAGAGGTAAGGAGCACAGAGTGGATGCTACTGAGAGCATGAGAAATGGGATGCAGGACATTGAGGCAAATCTCAGAAAGGAGATAAATCACAGATTTCCAGATCTTTATTTTTAGGACGTGCTCTGATCCTGTGTGGAAGAGTAGCCGGGATACAATGTCAGTAGGAGACTTTCAGTTCCCTCTAGACTGGGAGGGAGTTATTAGTGTTTAATCATCTTTAGTTATTAAAGGTTCTGTGTAATCGTCAATGGATTACAGAAAGGGAGAGTAAGGCTGTTATCTTAAACCCTGGGCCAAATTGTATTGGTTATGATTTTGACAAAAGACTTGTTGTGTAGGTATCCAAGTTGGTTTTGTACTCAGAGTTTTAGTGAAAATCAGCTTTTGGTAACTTCTGGAATTTTACCTAAAGTTTAGCATGTCTGCTTCAGTGCTAATGAAATTACTCTCTTGAATAGACTGTACATCAATTTGTAGAAATGCTTCTGTGATTGAGTAGCTGTGCATTGAATACCAGCATTAACTAATGCATTTCCTCTTCGTAGCATACTAAAAAGGACCTGGAAGGATTTAAGAAGCTATTTCATAGATTCCTGCAAGAAAAGGGACCATCTGTGGACTGGGGGAAGATTCAGAGACCTCCAGAAGATTCTGTAAGTTGTGATTAAGTGACAGTTTGTGAGGGAAATAAAACTGATTATTGCTACTTAAGGCAAATGATGTATTCACCCATGGAATGGGTCTATCTGCCATGGTTCTGTGAAGCCACGTAGGACAGCACTTTGGCTTCTAACTGAGAAATAATTATTTGTTGACATATGTTGTATGTCTTCCTGAGCATCAGGTTCTGCTTACCATATGTGTCAGGTTCTTTGGTATTATTTTGTTAGCTGGTCTGGGAGCAGGGGAAAAAAATGGGACAGATGCCACCTCACCATTTGGTGCCTTCTCTGGAGTAAACTTGTGTTAGAGGGGAAGTAGGGAGGACCCTTGTTGTTCCCGTTTCCCTCCTGCCCGTAGAAGAAGGTTGCACATCTCAGATGAGACTGTTTCCAGCAATCCTTTATGTTTAATAATTTGAAAGGGACATATGGCAAGTGGGCTGGGTAATAGAGCTCATTTAGCAACTTCTGTAACCTGCAGCAGCTCAGCAAAAGTGAGGGGTCTGAAACAAGGAGTTGACTGTGGGGGGTTTTGGAGCCTGATTTTCTAATGCTGTCTATGTTGTTGTAACTTATAACCTGTAATTCGAGCTGCTGCTGAAAAAGCGCTATGTATTTTTTCAGCACTCTTTAGTACTGAAATAAATACTTCCTATTAAACCTAACCTCATTTTACTGATTCATCAGTGGCCTTAGGCTGTCCTTTGACTCTTGTGCAACGAATGGTGTAGTTGTGCTACAAATTCTTGCTTTTCCCAGCGTAGTGATCTTGGCATATTGCAGGAGTTCTGTGTGCTCCCAGGCCTGTGGTTTCTCTGAGGCTCTCTGTGTGCCTCAATCGAGGCTCTGTTTCCCATGAAAGGCAGGCTGTCCAGTTACTTCCAGAACAGATGCAGGGCTGCTCTATAAAGCGTGGAAGAATGATGCTGTTTTAGAGCAAGTCTAGGGTTTTTCCAAGGTTGAGTGTTTTCTTTTAGCTTCAAAAACATGTGATGTCTCTCTTTTCTGTACTGTAACAGTGAATGAAGTGTTGCTTTGGAGAGAGAAGTCTGCCCTCAATGAAGAGGCCAGGGTGGGAAATTGGAGTTCTAGATAAGATGGCTTACAAGGAAGGCTGAAGAAAAGGGGAATTCTTTCAGTGTAGGGGGGCTGAGACTCTGGAGGGATGATAGGGCTTTTAAATATGTAAGAAGGTAGTTAGGACAATCAAAGGAATAAATGTTCCCTGTGCCAAGAGAAGGGATTAAGTTACAGAAATTTGATGCCAGTGAATGGCTGCTTTGTGGAGAGGAAGAGGCTGTTGTCCATTTTTCAAGTTTTGCACACCTTCAGTGGAAAAACTTTAAAGTTCTGTAAAGGTCTGAAAGTACTCAGGTAGGACATCTGGAGCAGGTGTCAAACTGGAGGTTGTGGTAAGGCTCTGAAATAGACTGGGGGCATATTTCCAGGCATGGGGTATTCCCAGGCATGGCAAGCTGCTAAAAAAGAGCTCAGAGAAAGGTCTAACTTAAGGTTAGAGAGGGCTGAGTGGAGAAGGGCAGAATTAGAAAGAGTATCTCTCTTATTTCCTTATGGCCTGTACTGCTCATTCTCAAATGTGTCCCTGTGCTATGTAGCAACTTTTGATGAGAGAGAGAAAGGTAAGAATTCTGCAAAATCAGTGACCTGCAAAATCAGGTCACTTCTGGTCTGATGAGATGCATGCATGATGGGAAACAAAATTTTGTTTCCTAGCATGAACTCTAAATCAAGTAATCATGCTTGTTGATAAGTGCCACAGAAGAGAGCTAGGACAAAATATCTGCCAACAAACTTCCTTCCACGCCTTCTTCACTTCATAGTAAATACCCTTTCTTTAGGGATACTTGGACTTCCTGATCTGACAGGAGGTGGGTTTCGGTGCTTATGAAAACTGAGAGCAAAGTTAATTTCTTTTTTTTTTTTTTTCTCCTTTTTGCTGACCATAAAATTTCTATCTCTCTCCCTGCTATATCCACTCCCTCCCTTTTAATGTGTCAGTCATGTCAGGGACATACTGTGGAAAATGAAAAGGGTTCCTCATAAGGCACATTCCAAGGAACCTTCTCCAAAATTGTTCTTTGCTGAGGAGTATGACTTGTGGAATCATTAAATAAAAGTTGTTTCCTTAAGACCAGAATTTCAGAATTACGAGTCTAGCTAGTATGGGTAAGAACAGGATGAGCTTTTACATGGGATAAGGAGGGATAACTTTTGAAGGGCTGCAGTACTGAGTTCTTTGGGACAGGTATCCATCTGTGAAGGCATGTTTTGAGTGCTTCTGTTCAGTTCCAACTGAGTTTTCTTTTCCTAGCTATAAAATCTCAGAGCATATTCTCCTCCTGCTCTTGTTAGAACAGCACAGGGGTTGGTGTATAGAAGAAGTGTTTGCTGGTAATCTTGCAAGTGATTTATAATTGCCTGTAGGGATGACCTTGTTTTATGAGGTGGTGGGATGCTTGGCTGCTTGGAGAATCTCACACTGCAAGGATCATGGCCTAAAAAGCACCAAATTCTCTGCAGTGTGGATTTATTTGACTGTGATGGTTTTGGAGAATTGCTTTGCTGCTGGGAATTCTGGCAAGTCTAATCTTCAGCTGATCCCTAGTGAAGCAAAAAATATATATTGAGGTATCTATGTGCCTCTGTGTGTATAAACACACAGACATACATGTGTATCTGTAAACAGAGGCACACAAAATCTGCCAAAGTGTGGGTTTGTTGCTTTTTTATTTAGCAGCTTTAAAAAGTTCATGAATAGTTTATTGGATTTATGAGCTTTGTCTTTTAGGTGGGGAAGTGTTTCAGGCTTCTGCCCAGTGCCAAGGGACAGTGCTGTGCAGAAGCAGAATTTCTGATGAGACTTCTGTAGGCCATCTAGTGTGTTATCTGTTGTATTTGTTCTCTGAGTATAACTTCTGCTTCTTCCTGATGACAAGTAAAGGCTCCTGTCAGTAAATTGAAACAGAAATGATTGCTTTGTAGTATTCCTGTTTTTTCTGCAATGGGAGATTTCATCCCTGACCTCCATGTTTTCAGTGTAACAACTTATACTGATGACAGTAACAGAAGACTGAACTCAGTTCACACTATTTTGGTAAACCTCTGACTTGTTTTTTCCTTCCAGATGCTTTGCTTTCATATGTCCAAAGGCTTACAGTGATAGCTCGCATAGTTAGGACCCATTACTGTTACAGCCTCCAGAGAAGAAAGTACACTGAGAGTGCCAGTTAACAGGGAGAGGAGGTAAAGAATGTGGACATGGCAAGTGTAACTTAAATCCCCTCGATGTAGATTACAGCCATCTGTTTGTTTGAATTGGAAGCAATAGCAAAGTCCTGCTGGGAGGCCTCTGAGAGAACTGCAGTGATCAAGTTAACCTCAGAACAGCAATGCAGAACCTCATCTGGGATGTAAAGGGAGCATCCAAAGCAATGTGAGTGTGAAAGGAGCTTGTCTATTAGAGCCTTTTTTTTTTCTTCCCCAGTGGTTGGATTCTTGTCTGCAGCTCAGGTTGTCACCTCAGTGAGCTATATCATGAAGGAAAAGAATGAATGTTATGCCCTTACTCAAAAGCTAAATATCTTCTTAATCTTCAATTTTGAAAAAGGGTTTTAAGGGTTCATAGAATCATGGAAGGGTTTGGAAGGGATCTTAAAAGTTGTCTTGTTCCACCCCCCTGCCCCGGGCAGGGACACCTTCCACTAGACCAGATTGTTCCAAGCCCTATTCAACTTGGCCTTGAACACCTCCAGGGATGGGGCAGCCACAGCTTCTCTGGCTGGTCTGTTCCTCTGCTTTACCACCAGTAAAGAACTTCTTCCTAAGATCCAATATAAATCTCTGCTCTTGTAGTTGGAAACTATTCCCCTTCTCCTATCCATGTCAGCCTGTGTAAGAAGTCTCTCTTCCTCTGTAAGCCCCCTCTAGGTGCTGTAAGGTCTCCAAAGCCTCCTCTTCTCCAGGCTGACCACCCCAGCCCTCTCACCCTGACCTCGCAGGAGGGCTGTTCTCTCTCCAATCACCTTTGTGGCTCTCCTCTGCACTGCTACAACAGGTCCACAGATTTCCTGTGCTGAGGACTCCAGACCTGGGTGCAGCACTGCAGGTGGGGTCTCATGAGGGCAGAGACCTCTTCATTTGGTGCTATTTCTAGAACTGTCCCTTGGTGCTGAGTAAATGTTTCCTCAAACTGTAAGTACATCATAACTAATAGGGGCGTCCTCCTTTCCCGTCTGCCCACGATGACAGCCCTGATGCTCGTTTTGTCTGTCTCTGACAAACTCTTGCAAGCCTCCTTGCAGTAGGAGTAGGCTGCTGGAATCTGTTAGTCAAACTCCCAACGTTGCCTCATCCAGGCTGTTCCAAGAAATCATTTCTGTGACATTGGCTGCAAAACAAAAGAAGCTGCATGTGTCATCTAGAGCAGTCCCAAACCAGGGCTGCCAGATGTGTCTAAAGTGAGTTACACTGCAGCCACAAATCTGTAAGGCATGTCATTCCTGCCCCTGTGTTTTCCTGAAGAATTTCCCCATCAGCACTTGTCAAGCACACTGTTCCAAACTCTTAGAGCAAGAATTGATTTTTATTGCCGTGGAGTGCTTCTCCAGTTGTGTGTAAGCTTGTAGGTGATGAGGTATTTGTGCATATTAGTGCCTGCACACGGCTGGAACTGTTGGATTGATAGCACTGGCATCCAGCAGTCCTGGTACTGCAACGTTCCTGCTGGAGCTTGACTTTTTGACATTTGTTATTCTCTGAATTAAGGACCCTTCAAGATCCAGGGCTTTATTGCCAAGTTGATGTTTCCAATGCCTGTGCCAGAAGAAACTGAAACATTTAGTGAGGCTGAGTCATAAATTATGTGTCGTAACTGGTGCAACATCCAGTGACCTGAGTCCTTGATGGAACTGTTACCATCTTCAGGAGTTCTACTCTGAATGTTCTGCAAAAGCTGGTTTCAGGCATGATAGTGAAAGCATCAAAAGGTAGTTGACACTTTAGCAAAAGCAAATGATTTTTGAGGCAGTCTGGCCCTGAACTGAGTGTCAGACTTCCTGCTTTTTGTGAGTGATGCAAGTGAGACTTGAAAGTTGAGATAATTTTTTTGGGTGTTCAGACAGTGTCAGAACATCATGGATGTGATTCACATCCCACCCAGCTACAGCTCAAGATGAAACGTTTTTAATCCATGTATGAGTCTAATGCAGGGTGTTCCTGACCTTGGAGTGGATGGGAAGCAGTAAATCTGAGTGTAAGTCTGTAGGTCCTACTGGTAGCTGAATGTTTATTGAGCTTCCTGATGTACCTCCAAGACATTAAACCCAGGGTTTATCATCTCATTGTTAATGAGAGGAGCAGTTTTTTTTTAGAGTTTTTCAGCCTGAACATAATCTCTGCTGTTGACAAAGCAAGAGTCCACTTTTTGTGCACTTCTGTTCCTGAAAAGTTCTTGGCAGTTTGCAAGGAAGCTCCTGCCTGTGTCCGTGTGAAATGACAGCGATTGTGGTGCTGCTTTCTGTCCCAGCCACGTGACCTCCACGTGGAGTTAACTTATCTTGCAATACATCCTATAGGCTCTCCAGATCCCATTGGGGAGAATTTCCCCACTGTGAGGGATCTGCCCTGATCTGCTGCCCGTGGTGTCCCGGAATGCCGGGATTGCGCAAGCCGTCCTCTCTACCCCCGCATATCCCAGTAAAAAATATGACTCTTGTTCCAGGGCAGTGTCAATTTCCATTTGAACCCCAGCCCTTGCCCAAAGCAAACACAGCTCTGAAAACTGCTCTGTATGTATTTGGTTTTGGAAACCAGCTATGGATCTTACACACCCCTTATCAGAACTAAAATAATTTTCCAGCAGCTAGAATGCTACAGCACTGGAACACCAGGGCTTTTCTTCAAAAGAAAATCTCTAGAAAGACAGGCTAAAGGATAATTGTATTGATTCTGGTCTAACAGTTTTGGCATGATTCTTACTGTGGCATTGTTACCATTATTTCTTTGACTGAGGTGCTTTGAGTTAGGTGACAACAGTACCTAATGTGAGGCATTATGAGCCTGATTTTGCTCTCCATCACGAGCCCCAAATGTAACCCAGACTCTCTTCTTAAACCTGTAGGAAACAGCTCTCAGTGAGGTAGAAGACTTCCTGTAAGGTCTATTATGAGCTGGATGGACACACTCTGGAAAGAGCAGAATAAGAACTAGGAACTCTCTTCCACTCTGTATCATGGTGTCAGGAAAAATGAATTGTATCAGAGTAGTGGCTGGAATAAGAATCAGTTTAGACTGAGTTAAAGAACCAACATTTTCCCAAGAATGTTGCCTTTGACAACCTCAGAGGGGGAAAAAAAAACCCAATTATGCATTTAAGCTGCTCAGGGAAGGAAAGTTAAATGCCTTTATGCCTTGCATGTAGAGCCTGGTTCTTAAATTGTGGCCTGACTGAAGGGGGAGAGGGGCCATCCTATGGGACAGTGAGTTAGATGGTTCCCAAGGAAACCCCTGCCCTTCTGCAGGGCAGGAACAGGGTTGTGACAAGTGGCGTGACTGGCCTGACTTCTTCTCATCTGAATGAAGCTAATGGTGCCTGGTGTTACAAAATCTGCAGAACCTCTTGAGAAAAGAGGTTATTGTAGCAACAAACCAGGTTATTTGTATCATAACAAATCAGTTATTGTAGACTCACTTTGCAGATGTTCTTTAGTGTCATAAGGCGTGTGAATAAATGTGGGTTTTATCAGCAGATTGTAAGTTTTGAAAGTTTTTAGGAGAAAGCAATTTCTTTCCAAATATCTGACTGCTGGGTTTTTTTTGTTGTTGTGTTTTGTTTTGTTTGTTTTTTTTTTTTTTGTTCATTTGTTTTCCCAGATCCAGCCCTATGAGAAGATCAAGGCCAGAGGCCTGCCTGATAACATTGCTTCTGTCTTGAACAAGCTGGTGGTGGTGAAGCTCAATGGTGGCTTGGGCACAAGCATGGGCTGCAAAGGCCCCAAGAGCCTCATCGGGGTGCGGAACGAGAACACCTTCCTGGACCTGACAGTGCAGCAGATCGAGGTAATGCTGGCTGAGCTTTGCTCACTGCCACACACACTGAGCTGCTCATGCATGCCTTGTGCAGAGGGATCAAGAGGGCTTGCCAAAAGAAAGAGGAGAGGGAGACAAGGTCTGCTCACGGTGCTGGGGTGAAGCAGAGAATTCCTTTGGGAAGAACAGACATGAAAGGGACTGAACTCTGTGCCCCCCACATGTGTTAGCACTAGTGTGATCCAGCCTGGACAGGGGGATTGTGTCCAGGAACACAGTCACACTTTGGAGCTTGTCTGGCCTGGGTAACTCCTGGGCTTATTTCTGACTCCTCCAGCTGCAAGTTTATCTTTTCAAAAAAGGGGTTTTTTTAATGTGTGTTGGAACAAAGCTTTTCACAGCAGCTCCAAGTTTCTTCATGCATTTAAACTCTTGCACTGGAAGAGATCGTTGGCCATTTCCTCTGAAGAAAGAAGAGCAAAAGAAAATAACAGCTGCTGGTGTTGGGAGAGGACATTTCAGCTTATGTTTTTAATGCTGAATATTCCTCTTACAGCAGATAATGAAGCCAGTTATTAGAGTAGGAGGTGGGGTGTGCCTCCTCCCTGGTTTCTGGACTGCCAACAGTTTTTGCCTCAGTGAGATGTTGTTTGGAGTGCCCCTCCCATGTGTGTTAGATGGTTCTGTGGCAAACTCAGATTTACATCCAACTGATGCAGCCCTTTCTCCAAAGCATCACTGTGGAAGTCTCTGACTCCACCAAAGTGTAATGATCCCAAATGCTCCAGCAGAAGAGGGTGAGCTGATACACAAATCTTAAAATTCATTCAAGGGTCTTTTTCTTTCCCCCCTGCCCCTTCTATTTTTGGTGGAACTGCTGTGACCTCTCATTTTTTTGCCTTTGTTGTGCATGTGGAAATGCTCCTATGTAGTTCAGCTTCATGCTACAGATTCCCAAATAATTAACATGGTGACATTTCATTTATTATGTGCTCTTGATACAATTGTCCATCTGTCAGTCTGCCAAGAAAACTTTTAAGTGCTTCCTGTGCAGAGACAGTGTGGAAATGTCATCTTCAGAGACTGCAACAATTTGATGGAAAACATGCCTTTTGTGATCAATAGTAGCCAAAACTTAAAATGATCATTTTGTGGCATTGTGTTTTCAAATTTTAGACCTCAATGCAGGTTTAAAAACAAAGATTCACTAGTTACATTAATTAGCATGGGTTTTATCTTTACAGCTAACAAGGATTTGTTTTCCTTTACCTGATTCATTATTCTTTTTGTAGCCTAAGTGCATCTCTTTTTTTTTTTTCTTTTTTTCATGCATTCATTATTTCCAGAATGTTTCACCTAATTTCTTTCTCCCAAAATCTCAGGTGTCAGGAGTTAAAGCTAATAATACATGCTGAATTTACCATTTATTTCCCATCTCAGCATTTAAACAAATCCTACAACACCGATGTTCCTCTGGTTCTCATGAATTCCTTCAACACAGACGATGACACAAAGAAAATCCTGCAGAAATACAGTCACAGCCGTGTGAAGATATATACTTTTAATCAAAGCAGGTATCAAAAGACTTCTCCACTTGGGGTAGAAGGAAAAACTAGCTTGTTTCACCATATTCTAAATGGGGTGGATTTGAGTGTGAGCTGCTGGGGTAGCAGTGGTGTCTGTACCTGTGTTCAGTCTTTTTTGGGCCTCATGCAGAGACTGACACATCAGGGGGTTGGGCAGAGTCAAGGGCAATGTATCAAAATTGGGGAGAGGGGGTGTGTGGGCCCCAGTTTCTAAGAAATGTACAAATAGTGGTGTGCTGGCCGCTGGCCACTCGATTCCTGAATTTGCTGTTAGTATCCTTGGGCTCTGGAGGGAGACAGACCATGGTTCCTTATGAAGAACAAACTCTAATCCAGGTGGCTGTTGGGGTCAGAGGTGTGTTTGATATGCTCTGGACTTGCCTATCAGAGGAAAGTTGGTTTGCAGTGTGGCCCAAGAACTGCAGGTTTAAATCCTTGTGTAGATAGATTGCATTCTGTAGCTTTTCAAGTGACAGCTCAGAATTTGGGTGGGTGTAATACTCAGGAAAAGCCCACCTCCAGAAGCCCATGGAGCTGCACCTTAACTGTAGGATTTTTATTTTATGCTAGTGTGACACTGGTGAGGACGTAACAAGACCCATTGTCCTCACAGGTATCCCAGAATTAACAAGGAAACTCTGCTGCCAATAGCCAAGGATGTCTCTTACTCAGGAGAGAACACGGAGTGCTGGTACCCTCCAGGCCATGGAGACATCTACGCCAGCTTCTACAACTCTGGGCTGCTGGACAACCTCATTGCAGAGGGGAAGGAATATATTTTTGTGTCCAATATAGATAATTTGGGTGCCACTGTGGACCTTTACATTCTTAACCACCTCATGAACCCACCCAATGGAAAACGCTGCGAATTTGTCATGGAAGTCACAAACAAAACCCGGGCGGATGTGAAGGTAAAGGGAGATGGGTGAGAGTCTCAGCGTGTTGGTGGCCAGCTCCAGCCTCCTCTGAATCCATGGATTCAGGCATACACCCAGTCTCCTCATTGCTATTTTAGGCACCATTTAACACATCAGCTCAGATCTAATTTGAGATGCACAAAATCAGCAAGTTTGGGAATTTCTAATTCGTGGAACAGATTTGATCTGTCTTCTGGGCAGCAGCAGCAGATGAGGACAGTCTGGGCTGGACCAGAAGCACGAGTGATTTGTGCAGGGTGCAGGTCACAGCCTCTGCAGCTTCTCCAAACTGTCATGTACCCAGGGGCAGAAGCTTGAAAACAGCACTGAGGGCTGGGATGCAGCAGTTGTGTCTCACAGGAAGCTGCTTTAGCCATTTCCCAACCCTGCTTTGTACAAAGTCCAGGAGTGACATTTCTCAGAGGTTTATGACATGTTTTAAATACTTGTAGCCTGCAGTACTTTGTCCTGCAACTGTGCTCTGCCTCTCTTCTTTTGTATGTGAGAATGAGGATTTGGATTTTCTCTGTATTCATTAGGGAAGCTCTGACTTAACCCTATAAAAGCACAGCAATGCACTGTAAGAATACTAAGATTTAATTTAGCTTTTCCTCCATCATCTAACAAAGTACTAATGAGGGTGATTTTTGACAAGAGCAGCATTTGCAAAATATTCTCAACAACCTTCATTAAAGGAATTAACTGTCTTGGAGTGCTGAAATATGATCATTGGATGGTCCTGAGTGTACTTTAAACATGCTCTATAATTAGTAACCTGGTAGCTGGTTACTAAAAACAAGAAATGTGTTTTCTCTGGGGTTCAGCTTCAAATGCCAACAGACCAGTGCATCTGCCTGTGTTGAGGGAAGGATTTCTCTGGCTTCTCATGAACAGGAGTTAAACCCTCTCATTTGCCCCTTGCAGGGTGGCACGCTGACGCAGTATGAGAATAAGCTGAGGCTGGTGGAGATAGCTCAGGTCCCTAAAGCACACGTGGATGAATTCAAGTCTGTGTCGAAATTCAAAATATTCAATACCAACAATTTGTGGATTGCTCTGTCTGCAATTAAAAGGCTGCAAGAGAAGAATGCCATTGACATGGAGATCATTGTTAACCCAAAGGTAATCAGCTGGCAAGGGTTTAGAGGGCACTGACCCAAACAAACTTTTAGTATCTGGGTGGTTAACAGGCACTGCTGCCTCACAGAGCCAGACTGGGGGTGAAGGTGCAGCTCTGACTGATGTTGGGCTCCAGTTCTGAGTGCCAGGACCTGCTCCATGTGTTCACGCGAGTTTTCTCTTCCAGACTCTGGATGGAGGCTTGAATGTTATCCAGCTGGAGACCGCAGTTGGTGCTGCTATCAAGAGTTTTGAGAACTCTCTGGGGATAAACGTACCTCGTAGTCGTTTCCTGCCTGTGAAGACCACCTCGGATCTCTTGCTCGTGATGTCCAATTTGTACAGCCTTAACGCCGGCTCTCTAACCATGAGCGAGAAGCGCGAATTCCCAACAGTGCCTCTTGTCAAACTGGGAAGCTCCTTCACGAAGGTAAACACCTGCTGTTCACCTCTTTGAATAAAGATACAGTTCACAGCAGTAACTGAGTGAAAAGTGAGGTTTGCTTTATCTACCTCTGCCCACCTGGGCCTTTTCTTCTGAAAGCTGTGAGAATACAGATACTGTGCATGCTGGGTGCTCCTGCACCCCTCAGCTGAGCAGTGGGGGTGAGCTGGCTGTGTGTGCTCCCCAGAGCTTGCCCAGCTGTTCCTACTGTTCCTCACACTTGTTTCTGAAAGAAATCACAACTACAAAGTAGCAACTTTCATATTGATTCAGATGTCGGTTATGGGAAGTTCCTGAAGAGTATTCAAGAGGCTCCTCCCACGCTTGTCTTAATCCACAGATGGCTTTAAAACTGTCTTTTATTTTCTCTTTCCAAAAGGTTCAAGATTACCTGCGGAGGTTTGAAAGTATTCCAGATATGCTGGAGCTGGATCATCTCACGGTTTCAGGTGATGTTACATTTGGGAAGAACGTTTCATTAAAGGTGAGTGTGCAGTGGGGCTGCTGCTGCAATAAACACGACTGATCTCTGCTCCTTGGCAATTGATCCTGAGGCAGTGCCTGTACACAGAGTCCATAGGAGCACTCAGGGAATTGGGTAACTGGCCCAGAGATGGCAGAGGCCATGGCTGGACAGTGACCCTTGTGATGGAGTGCAGGACGTTGCTGCCAGAGCTGCTGCTCCATGCAGGCCCAGGCTGATAGGAGGTTTATTTATGAACCTTGAAAGCACCACAGACCTCACATCTCTGTTCAGACACTGCTGCCACCTCTGTCCTTTGGCTCAGTCCCACCTCCCTTCCCAGGCTGGCCTTACCATCCCTTTTTGGGCCCTTTTGCATTGCTTTGGGGTTCTCGATTTCTTAGTAAATGGTGGAGCTGAGCAAGTTAGTTAGTCTCAAATTCTTCCCTAGGATCTTGCCAGTGCTGGCAGCACTTGCAGTTCTCTAGGGCAGTTTGGCAAGTGCCAGGGTGGAAGGTGGTGCTGCATCACCTGGCACAGGCTCAGGCTGTGGGCTCTGAGCTGTCCCTCTGTCCCCACATTTGCTGTTCAGCTGGAACAGGAGCCTTCCTGGGACACTCCCAGGGGTGGGGGTAACGTTTTTCCTCTTCAAAGCAAGCAGACTTGACAAGAGCCCTTAGAGCAACCCTGTCTTCAACTAAGTTACCAGTTCTGGTTGTAGGCCAATAGATCTGGCATGGTAATTACAGAGGTTCCAGTAATGCTTGTTTAGAACCTTTGTTCTGGGGGGAAAAGACCCTCAAATGTGTACATAGAAACAATACAACCGAATGCATTCAGACTCTGGCTGTGGTACAGCTGACATCTGACTGCTCCTCCAAACAACCCATTCCCTCCTTCCACGTTAACAGGCAACAGGTTTCTGAACCCTTGTTTTCTTTTCTGTAACCCCAGGGAACAGTCATCATCATTGCAAACCATGGTGACAGGATTGACATCCCAGCTGGAGCTGTACTAGAGAACAAAATCGTGTCTGGCAACCTGCGGATCCTGGACCACTGAGTCCAGGAGAGGGCACGGTCAGGGCTGGGGCTGCTGTGCCAAACCAGCCTCGTCATGGAAGAACCTTTTAAGCATTAGAAATCTAAGTACACAGAGGGCCTATGCTTTGTCATCTTCACAGTACCCTGCAGTATTAATTTAAAATTAATTTCTCTTGCTTATCTTTAAGCAGCCACATAAGCGCCATGGATGTGCGTAAGTAATGCTTCAGTCCTTAAAGAGATTCTGTAACTCAGTTAATATAACCTTGAAGTGCAATACTGTTTGTCTTGCGGGAAGATGGACAGATCTTCTTTGATAAGAAGTTCAGAGGCTTGCCTCGACCATTCATTAGTTTTGAATTGCTTGTAACTGCAGAAATAAAGCTGTGAAGCGATACATGTGGGACAACATGGTTGGCAACTCCTGTGACGTTTTAGGAAGGCACAGTTGAAAACCAAAAGTTTCACTACTGCTAAACAGGCTCTTAAAACCCTGTATTTCATGTGCTCACAACCTGTAGCCCTCTTCAACCCCCCCCAAACTACAAGTGGGATGTCCTATCCCAGTTGTATGTCGAGGTACTGGGGTAAGGCTGTCAATACCTCCATTTCCGTATCGTGAGAGTGGGAATCATCCGTGTTCCAAACTTGCCCAAAGAATCCAATACTTGAGAAAAATGCCTCAGTAGCCACGTGTGGTGTTCGCTTTTTCACATCCCATTTAAGACTGGATCTCCTGTTAATATCTTAATCTTTGATCTGCCCTCTTTTTTCAATAAATGGATCACGTTGACTACACCTATGTTCATACTGTCACAGCCATGTATGTTAATTTATCTTCTCTTGAGTTTCTAAATTTGTACAGGAATCGAAATCCCTGTCCTGATCACTATTGATTTCTTAATGTTTCTCTTGTATTTACATGCAGACAACTTTATTTTATAAGCTTAGTATAACACTGGTATGTATCATTAAAGAAGTTGGTCTTTAAAAACAACTGTGATTTTTAGAGCTTTATTTGACTGACATTGAATGACACGTGTTATGCTACCAGGTCAGCATGCCTGGCTGAGGGCACCACAGACACACAGGCTCTGCAGCAGAGACCATTCCATCAGACATCATCATCTCAGGGTTAGGCACTCGACCGGGCTCAGGTACACAGGGGTGAGGTGAGAAATGCAGGCACTTGTACTGAGTACTGGCAGCCTCCAGTCTGTTAAAGGTACTGTTAAAAACTCCCAAAGACATGGAGTTCAGCTGCACTCTCCTTAATGGTGCAGCCTTTTATAAGCAGCTTTAAAATTCTTCCTGCCCTGTTGTTTGTGTCCCTGTCCCTCCCCTCTGGCAGGGGCCATGGGCAGCTGGAGGTGGTCATCCTTACACCAGCCTTTTTCCTACCTTCCAGTTCCCCCAGCAGTCCCACTGCTACCCTGGCACTGCTAACGAGGGTCAGGTCACTCCTCTCTCCCACAGGAATGGCTTGGAGGAACTGGCCCTTGCTTGGAAAATCTTGTCTTCAGATTTTAGGTCCTGAGAAATCCCCTGGAACAGGACTGCTCCCTAACAAAGCTGAATCCTACATGCGAGCAATCAAAAGACATTTATTTATATAAAGTTCTGTAAAAAAATAAATTTTAGAACAGCATAGTTTCATAGAGAAAAACATTTTCTACAGAGTTCCAACTGCAAGATTTTTATATTGTACCATCATTAAATAAGGTGGGACACCATGTGAATTTCATTGCACTAGAAGAAATGCAAAGCATCTTTTTAATATAAAGATATACAGAGCATTCTAGACAACTACAGCTGTGTTACAGCTATGTGTTCTTTTGGATTTGGTCCAAAGAAACCTGAGTCTGTTTCCAGAGAGAATGAAAAAACATTGCACAAACAGCTGATCACTTGTTTCTTGCTGAAGGACACTGGAAGGATCTCTCCCTGCAGCTCCCTCTGAGTCTAAGCTCCCCCAACTCTCAATCCTGCCCCTTCTGGGGCTCTGGGCTCAAGTATTCACCTCACCATCATCACGCTGCTTAGAAGAAAGTCAGTCTGTTGTCAGAGCCAAGTGACTGCTCCCAATGGGTTATCACCTCTTCTGCTCCCAGATTTCAGCCATGTTTAGATCTAAGTTGTTAAGGCCTTTCAGAGCTTGAAGGTTTCCAGTGTAAAAAGCCACATCTGAAGTAACCAGCCTGCAGTGAAACACAGCAAGATTAGATTGTGACCCCTCCACATCCACCTGGAGTGCCTGGACAAGCAGACAGGGTTTGTCAAGGACTTTGGCTCACAATTGCTACAACACACGTTCAAATCCCATGCCTGGATTAGATATTTTAAGTATCAGTTCAAAACTCAATGCTATGGATGTGGTTATTTTACAGCAGTGATCATCCATAACAGGATTACTGCTGGGTGTAAAACTAGTCCTAGGGAAGGGAGATCAAACCCTGAGTTCAGAAAACTCAGCAGGAATTAGGCATTTAAAACTTCTATTCTCTTGCTGTAATCCCAGGCTTATCTAGACTTAAACCCTCAGTTCCATTCCAACTAAGAATATTAATTATTGCAACATTAACTTCTGTATTCTAGAGGGTAATGATTCTATGATTCTGAGATTAATGTAAAAAGCAACTGAACAGCACAACAGCTGTATTGTTTGTAACAGTTTATACAGAATTAAAATCCCTCAGATACTATTGAAACATGTCAGAGATCGTGAAGTCATGATCTAGGCAAGATGTAGGAACAGAAGCTTCATTTACATAGTAAAAAAGTTAACCAGGATCCACAGGCCTGGGGTTTTTACTACTATTACAGAAACAAGCAGTTTAAACAGAATGAAGATCAGAAAACCATGTTAAAAACCTGTCAGTGGAGACTGCTGGAACAGCAGCAAGTGCCACCCAGGGTTTGATGTTCCCCTTCTCACACAGCCCAGCTCCCTAAGAGACGTGTCCAAAGTAGGAAACTGCTGCCATCAGACACTCCTGGGCCAGCTGAGACCTCCTGAAACACCCCTGGCAGGCCACCAGGAACACCTGCCCCAACCCTTCCATCCAAGAGGGATCCAGGCCATGCAGCCACAAGGACAGAACAAAACCAACAGCACAGGAGGAAGACAGCACAGCACTGTGTTTGGGACTGGAAATCCCAGTGGGAGACACCCCAAGCACATCCAGGAGCTCTCACTTCAGCTGGGGCTGCAGTGAGCTTAGTTACAAACACCTTTATAAACACCAAAGCCAGTGGAATGTCACCTTGTGAACACACCACGAGTAGAGAACCAGCTCAGATAAACTCTTGCACAAAGGAGGAATGCACATTAGCAAGAGAAGCAACAATAAACTGGAAAGGAACAAAACTTAAATTCCAGTGATATTTGAAACATTATCAACTTTCTTCTCTGACTTCTGCAACCTAAGACAATCTTTTCTTGCATGTGGGTAGGCCCATGAGTTTCATTCACCCTTGCTCCACTGCAAACACATCACTGCCCCCAGGTCATCAGGAACAATCAAAAACTCCAGTTTCAGCAGACAATTCATCTGACAACAGAATTCAGCCTGCAAGAGGCTTTTCCTGTGAGGTGGGGACAGCAGGCACAGCCAGGCACCCTCTCTCAGGACAGGTACTGCTGACCTGTTTGGGGATGGAGTGGGCTGTGGCAGGGAAGGGGAAAAGCTCTGTGAGCATTATCTCTGTTTCAGATCTAGTTCTGCTCTAAAAACCATTCCTGCAGAGCTGCCCCCTGCACAGATGAAATGCTGCTTTCTCCTATTTTTACTTTGCCAGCACCATGAGTCACCATCCACGTTTCAAAACTGCTTCAGGAATCACACAACTCCTGCTAATTAAACTGTGGCTGCTGCTGTCACACAAAGGGAAAGAAAGCAATCCATGAGCTGAGGACACCTACAAGCAGGTTTCCAGTCAGACAGTGTCCAGCTCCCAGTCTGTTACCAGGTGGACTGCACTCCTGGTCACTGGAGTGGCACAAGTCACGTCCTTTACTGTAAGCAAGCTCCAAATGGGACATACTTAACATGGAGCTGTGATTCTGGAATCATGACTTCCTTGCAGAAGACAATGCCTGCTGATTTAAACAGTGAAAGAAGAGAAGAGCCCCAGCTCACCCGTTCAGAGGTCCTCCATCATTGACCACATTGAGGTGGGCCAGCTGCCTCTTCAGGTGGAGTTTGTAGCTTGCGTTAATCCGTAAAAACAACATCTGGAAGAAACCACAGCAGCAGAGTAAGGAACTGAGCCCATGCTCACATCACTGCCCCCAGAGGGGAAACACACTGCCAACACCCTCAAACAAAACTGACTTTCGGTTTTGTTTCTGCAACTCTTGTGATTCCTCCTTCTGCCAGTGCTTCAGCCTCATCTTTCTGGCCACCTACAGTCTGGAACACACAGGACACCCTCACACCTACTCACTGTGTGGCACTTAGAGGACATGTTCTTTGGAACATGAATTTTTCTCCTCTGTTGTATCTACTAAGCCTAGAAGATAACAAATCTCTTTCCTGTGCTAGAAGGGACCCTTTAATCTAATGTGAAAGAGAAATGACAACTTGTATTCAACAACTGGATTGGTCCTTCCTGTCCTTAAGGTTTGCAACTCTGCAGTAGCAATGACCGCAGCAAAATCCTGCAAAAGCACATCTGGTACAATTTGGGTGCATAATACATTTAGGGACTTTTGGAAGCCACTGATTCTGAGCAGTGTTATAGAATAATCCTCTCAGAGGGCTGCACTCAAGCCCCAAAGTGTTGCCATTTGCATAGCATTTCAGCACTAATTCCTGGATTGCCGTCTCTAGACATCAAAAAACAGCTCAAAATCCTGAAATCCATTCTTTTTGTGTGCCTCATCATTCTCCCTACACACTGGAATACCTCCTTCAGCTCAGCCCAAGCTGTCCGTGTGACTGCTGCCAAGCCCTTTAAAGTGTGGGTTTCACCAGGACTCAAAAAAGAATTCCCCTCTCCCCAGATAAAGTCCCTCTTGTTCCCAAGGCCATGTGCATATGCAAGCGAGCTGTGAGATGAAGCTCAAAAATAACATTCACCTGAGTTTGCTCCTCAGGAAGGAGATCATATATAGCTTCATGCATCTTTGCCATTTGCTTGCAGATATTCCTGAAGCATGCTGAAGGAACAGGGGCTTTCACTTCATACTGGAAATAAACACACAGCCAGTAAACTCCTTTCTGACACTTTAAAATGGTTTATGTAGGAGAGCTCCCAACAGCCACCTGGGGCTCTGCTTTGCTAATAACCTCAGGAATCAAGATCCATTTAGCACACCACAAATTAAAAGGGTGGCTGGGCATGATCTGATCCAGCCAGGAACTGCAGATGCAGGTCCCATGGCTGAGAGCTGGCCCCCCTTCACACTGGTATGAGCCAATGACAGACAAGTACTTCTGCCTGTGAGAAATGTGCCCCTTGAGTACTTCCCGAGAGAAAACTGCTTCTTTGGATCATACATATCCAAATTTCTGAAGAATCAAGGAAAGGAAACCATAAAGAAACTCCTGAAATCTCATCTATCTGTCAAAAAAGAAAAAACCACCCAACCACATCACAATACAAAAAACCCCACAAGAACACTGCAGAAGTACCTTGGAAACCAAAGTCAAAAACAAAAACAAACAAACCTGTCCCTTCTCCCAGTGCCTGAAATTCAAGAAACAAGGCACTGGAAAACACCAGATGACAAGAGATTTGCTACGAGGGAGCAAACTTCTTATGTCCCCACTCTGGATAGGGAAGATCTGAACAGGGTTTCAGAAACACTGAAAACTGTCCCAGGAGCAGTGAAGCCACTCTGCAGTTCCAGGTGGAGAGGCTGTGCCATCACAAGCCTGGGTGACACACTGGCAGGTCACCTTTGGGAGGGTGACACTTCCCCATGGAGCATTGCACAGCTCAGGAAAAAACCAAATCATTGCAACGACATCATCTACAAACAGATTGGAGGAGATGCCTGCTTTTATGCGGGCCTGAATTGTGAAAGAGAAACAAAGCTAGTCTGAGCACAAGAGGAAAAAAAGAAATGGGGAGTTTTGAGAAAGTTTTTACAGAAAATCCAAACCAATGACCTGATTCTGACAGGAGAAGTAGCAGAAAAACAAGGCCTTCTGTTCCAGGGAACAACCACCCAGCGTGAGGGATCAAGCGTGCCTCAAGACAAGGAAGTTAAGCAAGAAAGTGTTTCCAATTTCCCAGCACCTTGTTAAGCCAGAGGGAACTGGGAGGCTGCAGCAGTGGCTCTTGCATGACTACAGCCACACCCAACTCTTCATTGTCAGGGGGAAAAGCAACAGCCCCAGGAAGAAACCCAAGATCTCCTGGCCATTTTTACCTGCAGCTGAGGTCAACAGCTTTAAAACCACAAGGGATCAGAAAGATCAGGAAGAACCTCACTGCTCTTCTGTCCAAACAGCCACAAGACAGCAAGTCCCAAGAGAAGCTCAGAACTTGCACTGGATTTTTTCCACTCATGGTAATGAACGAGCCTTTCCCATTTGTTGGATTTATTATTTCCACTGTTCAATAATCCCATTCCTGCTGTACTTCCCTGCCAAAGGCAGCTGTTGGGAAGTGTCCTTGCTGCTGTGAACTGCCTTGTCTCAGTGGCACTGGGTGAGGACAGCTCCCATGCCATGGAGCTCCCAGGGGAAGCACAGCCTGGAAATGCAGAAGTAACTTGCTTGCATTACCCAGTGCCAGGTTAACATCCTGTCCACTGCACCAACTGTTCATCTCCTACAAAGCAGGAATTTCTGGGTTTGAGGTGTGCCAGGCACCCACCGCTATGGAATTCACTTGTGTGGATTTACACACCTCAGAGCAGGTGACCACTTCACCCAGAGGACACTGAAATAGTTGGACTCAGAAAAACACTTCAATCCAGAAAAGCAACACACTGGCATGGTTCTACTGACATGACTGTTTGAAAATGTCCTGGGTTTATGCTATTCACAGCCTTCAGTACCAAGATTTCGTTTTTTTAGGAACAAAATGAGCCAAATGATGGCATGTGCTAGAAATGGAAGCAAATCAACCATCCTTTGGTCCTGGACTCTGTGGCCTGCATTCAGTGTGGGCCAAGCACTGTCACTCAGCCTTCAAGAACAGGAATAGTCCCAGCTTACATCCTGTGCCAGCTCCCAAAGGGACAATGGGCTGTGAAGATGGAGGGACAGTAAGAGATGAGTTCTCACTAACTGCCATCAAGAACATAAACTATATTCCTGCTTTGTTGTGGGCTACACTTGTTTAGCATTAATAATGCAAATTCTTGCATTTTTTTTTATTCTCAAGAGATACAGTGGCCAAACAGCCAAGTTACTTCATGTAATAGCTACTTTTATGTGGGACAAAACCCCTAAAAACCAGCAGACCATTTTGGTCTTTAGAGAAGAGCATAAAAACATTTTTCAAAAAGTAAACACAATAGGAGTGGGAAATCCCAATTTAAATGCTTTTGCTTTTTTATTTTTCACCCTAGGTTTAGGCAGCACTACTTGACAAACCAAATAAACAAATGAAATGAAAAAGCACAACATAAAGTAACAATAAAATAACAGAAACAGCAAGGAAGACAGAAATGCTGCCTGTTGCAACTGCCCCACTACAGCTCTCATCAGCCTGTCCCCAGGCTGTATTCCTATGCTTCTTGTGAGCTCCTTGAAGGAAGACATTGGCCCAGGCCAATCAATCAAATCTGTCACTAAAAAATGAATTTATTCCTGTTGTGAAACAGCGTATTTTTTCCCCCCAAAAACCCAAAGATCCAAAGCACAACACTAAGCTTTAAAAGGCCATGTACTTTATGTATCTGTGGGTCAAGGAGGTGTCTCAGTGTGTTCTACCCTGAGGTGAGTCAGAGGAGATCCAGCCTAAGACAACACTGTAGCACTGTTCAAACACCAAAACACACCAGGAGTACAAAGGCTGCTCCAGAGCAGGAACTGCTGAGCACAGACCTCCAGTCCCCAGGCCTGCAGCCCAACAGATGGTCCTTCCCCTCCAAAACTCTTCCTCCTCAGCACTTTCCTGCCGTTTCCTCAGCTGCCGGAAATGCCGCCCTCGCCGTTGGAAAGAGCAGGAAATGGGATCTGCTGAGCCTGGCTGCACACAAGAGCTGTCAGTGGTAGGAGAGCACTTCAGCTCCTGAACACTTGAGCATCTGCACCAGCCACAGCATTGCTGCTTCTGCTGAAGCAGCCAAGGAAACATTTCCTTTTCCCGGGAGTGAAGGTGATTGACACCCAGGTGGCAAATGTGAACACGACACATTCATGAGAACAGCACAGAGCTTTTCATCTATATAGTTAAAAGAAGTTCAAACAAGTCCTGGTTAGGAAAGTTTAAGACTCCATTTGAAACATCTAGACTGTATACAATGAGTCCTCCAATTGCAATTTAGAGAGTGTATAATTATTTCCATAAATCATTACCTTGGATAATAGTTTGTCAAATAAGCTATCCATTATGGCAACGAGCTTTGCTGAAATTTCAGCTATGTGGTCGTGATAATCCTGTAAGGGAAGAAAGCAGGTTTCATTTTCTAGTGGCACTCATGTTCTTCAGAGTACAGTTGAAAAGCAGAACTCTGCATTTCAGGAAATGCCAGAAGAATTACCTTTGTGATGTGGTCAAAATGCCTGAGCATGCTGAACTGCTTCGGCTGCAGCCGAGCTTCAAAGTGAGCCCTGATAATGGGAATGTAGTGTACGATGAGCTGGAGGCAACGTGAAGAAAGGGCTGTGAATCCAGGAGGAGAAAGAACATTATTATTACACGGGAAGAGTCATTTCTGTATGGACTGTGTGTCTCCTTTGACATGAGTAACAGACCTGACACAATTTCACAATTTCAATGGGCTTGTGTCTGCTCTAAAAGCACAGAGGTACATGTTTGCTTCCCTGGGAACCCCCACCCCATGAAGATGCCAGGCTGGTACCTGGCTGCTCACAGCCAGCTTTGGTAAGATGGGATAATGGACTGATTTTACAAGAGGCTCTTTGAGTGTTTACCCGACATTTTGAGCCCTGAGCACACGCAGACATCGGAGAGATCTCTGAAGACCTGACTCATCAGCCTCTTAACCTCAGCAACCACATTCTCAAGGCAGCAGTGTTTCTGCTGCAGTGGTGTACAAAACACCCTGCCCTGCCAGCGCTGACCTGCCCTGAACCTGCTCCTGCTGCAGTGCCAACAGGATCCCAAAAACCAGGCTTCTCCCAACTCCAACAGGGCCTGAGCCAGCAGCAGGACACACACTGGTGCCAGTGTGATCATCACACTGGCCAAATATTCTGCAGCAAAAACCTGACCCAGCTGTGGCCCACAGCCTCTCAATCCATTCTCATCAGGCTGTTCCCTTTCCAGAAGGGAAATGCAGACTGGTAATCTCACCAGTTTCTCACCCTGAAACATGGGAACTCTAAGTTTAAATGCCTGCTCCAACCCATCAATCAAAGGCTCTTAATTTCAGGAGAGAGATTAAAACTACACTCCAGGCAGGTAACTGGCAAGGTCTTATCACCCTCTGTGTCCACGCACCACCCCACAACCCAAACACAGCTTATCATAGATATTTAGGGCTTTTCTGCACCTGGGTTTTTGAACAGGCAGGGGAACAAGCTCTGACATTATAAATACAGAAATCCATACCTAGGTTTTTTGTAGTGATTGTTTTCAAGCCAACAACTTGTAATGCACCGGCTCCAAGCACTAATTGGCAACTTCTAGAGTTGAAATACTGTGAGAAAAAGAAGGACAGTGAAAATGCATGTTGACTCTTATCATCTACATAAACCCACAGTTTAAACACCATCAACAAAATTTTGCAAGATTAAATAAATCATTATGAAGGCCAGTTACAGAGTTTCACTAGTTTTCCTCAGTAGAGTAGCCACGTAATATCAGAGTGGAAAACATCAAGACAAAAGGTTTCTACTCAGCCTCTTGACCTTCTCTACTCTTGATGTTAAAGGAAACTTGAAAGCACTGAAACTACCTTCTGCTGAGGTAACTGAATCTGTGTTTGTAACATTATGAAATACTGGATTTAACAAACGACGCAGGAAGATGAAAAGCCAATCCTGTAAGAATTCCAGGTATAGTGGACAAATCATGCTTAGACTTTCCTAACTTATTTCCAGGAGAAAAGAAGTTATCATTAAAAGCAGATAGGCCAACAAAGCCTCTGGACAGTAAGACAGTTGCTATCAGCACCTTCTGTCTTACACTGGAATTCTGCTTCCTCACCCAGCTTGAGACACCAGACATTCCAGACTGGGCCTGGGTGATGCAGCAGAAAAACCACTGCTCTTGTCCCCAACTCCTGCACTGAATGTAGAGCAGAAGTCACAGGGCTCATATTTGAACAGAACTGTCTGTTGACACTGAGAGGCCAAACTTAGACAGACCTGACCCTTTCTCATACACCTGAAGATGCAGAAGAAATTGCGACAAGGCTGCCCTGCAGCTTGTGGCTGCAACAGAGAACTGCCCTCACAAAGACCCCCTTTTTGAGAGCAGGGGCATTACTCTCCTTCACAGGTCTTTCTTCAGAATAATGCAAGAACAAACCCAGAATTTCAACCCTCCTTGTGTAAAAAGGGGAAATCATTTTCAGGCTGTTGCCTGGTGTCAGTCACAAAACGCAGGCCCACAGAGCCACCATGAACCAGCTTTGGGCTGCCAGAATGGTGCATCCAGGGCTGGAAAAGCAACCCAGACCTCATACCACAACTGAAGCACAGCTATGTGTGCTTCAGCCTGATCTGAGAGAGGCACAACCTACACTGCCCTCAGCCAGAGGGCACGGGCTGAAACTGCCTCACATTCATTTCATCTCCAGAAAGCAAGAACTTTTCTTATGCCTCTGTGTGGACTTTAAAGTAGAATCACTGAGCCAAAGGCAGTTGTACCTAACACAGCCCAAACTCCCCTGAGGTATTTAGCTCAGGTTAGTGTTAACTGTGAGGCAAACCATCAAAAACTTGGTCTGTAAAGGATATTGGACACCCATACTGTGCCCTGCCTTTTGTGGGAATGACTGTTCCCAGATGGCCTGGTGCAGACAGAGCAGTGGGAATGCCTGGAACAGAGCAACACCTCCTCCTTGTGCCTGCTGGGAGGAAAGCACTCCTGCACCCAGCAGGAAGGCCAGGAGCCTTCTCTTGTCTGCACCACCTGAACAACCCCAGTCATGACAGCCATGTGTGCTCAGGATGGGCCCCTCACAACACTGAGGTGCTGCAGTGTGCCCAGAGAAGGGTCTGGAGCACAAGCCTGATGAGGAGCAGCTGAGGGAGCCAGGGATGCTAGGCCTGGAGAAAAGGAAGCTCAGGGGGATGTTTTTGCTCTCTACAACTCCCTGACAGGAAGGTGTAGCCAGGCAGGGGTCAGTCTCTTCCTCCACAAGCAACAGGACAAGAGGAAACGGCCTCAAGCTGCACCAGGGTTTGGATATTAGGAATAATCTCTCAGTGAAAGGGCTGTCAAACATTGGAACAGGCTGCCCAGGAGAGTGGTGGAGTCACCATCCCTGGAGGTATTTAAAATTATGTGTAGATGTGGACCTGGGGATGTGGTTTAGTGGTGGCCTTGGCAGTGTTGGGTAAACAACTGGACTTGATTGATCTTAGAGGTCTTTTCCAACCTAAAGGATTCCATGATTTCTCCCATACACGTGTCATTTCACTCAGGCTGCAGCCACAGCTCAGAACTGCCTGGAATTTCATTACCTGGGAATGCTTTCCATTTCCCATCACAATCAAGGCTAGCTCTTGCTACTCTCAAAGTTTGCTGGCTCTGACAGCTGTCAAGCAAAAAGTACAGTGCCAGGACATCTGGAGTGGCTATTTTGTTCAAAGTGTAATAAATGAGCTTTTGTTTTTTCTAGCTGCTCTTGACATCTCTCCAATTGATGGCTGACAGATAAATACAGCAATTAAACTGTACATGGTGTTTTAATACCAAGAAATAAAGCACAAATGACAGAGCTCGAATGAGATAAGGTGAGAGAAGTAACACAGGTATGTGAATCTGGCCAAGTTTGATGCATCCATGCTATTCTACCTGGGAAAAGGTGCTGCAATTCCTGAGGGAAGGAAGCAGCAGCTGGAGAAGGACACTTGAATAGGGACAGGCTCAGGCAGATTGATTTGCCTTGGATAGTGCTTTTAAAAGGGAAAATTTGTGGATGAATCTGAATGACAATTGCAGGGAGCAGTCTTCCTGCATCTGGTTATTCAAATATGAACTAACAATAGGATAAATATTTTAAAGACCATCTCCTAGAGCTTCCTCTCCCCTGCCCCCCACCTTATGTAAAATATCCTTTTAGAGATTAAATCTGTTTATCTTTCATTGATTATGCTCATGTTCAGAACTCAAATACCTGATATGACCTTTGTGGGCAAAGACACAAGTGGAAACCTTGACATGAATCAACTGCTAGGCTTTGGAGCCAATACAAACACATATGTGTGTGTGTTTATGTATACATATATGTATGTATATATGACAGTTTTAAGGTGCATTAATGTGTTCCTTTTATTATTGATTATTTATATTATCTTGCAGTGTCTGGGTTTTACCAGCTTTCCTCTTCTCTAGTGAGAAATAAATGACCAAGAGGTCCTGGTATTTCATCACCTTTACATTTTACAACAGAACCTTCATCCCATACTATTTTTCATGCTTCTACTGACTGTACCTCTACTGATTTGTAAAATCCAAGGGATTTGTTTCCTTCCTCAATACAGACATATATTTCTGTGGCATCTGGAATCAAATTACTTTTTTTTCCAGCAGCATTAATCCTACACCTAGCCTGAAGGACAGGCAGAAAAACCAAATACTACTAGATGGGACTTTCAGTATTCCAAGTGAACAGCCAGAGTTAATTTCCACAACAAATTGCATCTTTAATCCCTTTGGCTTGAAAGCTTTCCTCATGGCACAGTGGCAGACAGAATGATTCTAGATAATTTTTATACTTTATAAGAAATCACAAAACCACATGAGAGGAAGACATGTTCTCTGCACCCTGCCTTGGCACTGGGGCACGTTTGGAGCCATACCTTCAGTAAATCCGACAGGCGGGTCAGCATGTCAGTGGTGATGGAAGGAATGTTATCCACACACTGGCAGTACTCCAGGATTATTCTTATTAGCAGCAATACTGTCCTGGAAGAGAGGAAACAGCCAAATATGTCATCTCAGTGCACAAGAAATGCTGAAAAATCAAACGCAGGCCAGTCATGTTGATAGAAAGCTACCCAATGCTAAGGATTATAGCATTGAATAAATCTACTAACTGATGTGGAGCAGAAGTGAAACATAAAAGGAGATTTACATAGAGATAGTTACAACCAATACCCATTCCACAGGGTGGTGTGTGGAAGAAGTATTTCATATGGAAGAAAATCTCTGAAAAATAGGTTATAAATGCTAAGGAGAAAAACAAACAGAGAAGGCAGCTGTGAAGAAACAGCACCAAATATTTAAAGATGCTCAACATCTGTAATTTCTCCAGAAGTCAGCAGGTACTGGAGAATTTGGGAGCTACTGGATGGAATTAAGAAGGCTCCCCATAGAGCAACCATGCTTCTTTGAATTCAAATACACAGAAGCCAGGAAAACTGACACAAGATCAAATGTTCAGAGTATTTTAACATTTCTAAAAGTTAAATCTCTTTCTTCCTTCAGGCAATAGAGTGCAGAAAGATGATAAGTCAACTGAAAATAAACACCTGGAGAATGTTTTGTGAACACGAGGCATTTGTGATGAATGCGTTTTATTTGATTAGATGCAATGAAACTGGATGTAGAAATGAAACAAATTTTTGCACTGTGAAGCCCTCAATTGCTTCACAGAGCTAAATATAACAAGTTTCAAGTGAGCAGAGGAATATTATCAAACACATCATATATTAAGCAAATTTTATCCTTTAGAGCAAGGCTCCTACTCAACCTGAAATGCTCTTCAGCAGTGATATCATTTGCCTGGCACAGAAGTTCACAGCCATCAGATTCTGTCTCCAATTGAACAATGACACATCATCATGAAGCAACTCATAAAATGACAGCTGGTCCAAGACATCCTGTACATCACACCTTTTAAGTTTGGTGCAAATTGATGTTAGAACTCTGGGGAGTGAGATCTCCCAGGCTTTAATCCCTTTCCAAAAACACCCTCATGCATAATTAATGCTTAAAGCTCACAGTCTCTGGAAACACAGCATGCTTTTAAATGAAAGAAATAAGTAAGTATCATACATTTTAAAATGTCTCTGACATAACCAGCTTTAAGAAACCACTTTCCAATTCAAATCAGCCAGGATACCAAGAAATAGCATATGCAGCTTCTGAGATGGCCCAACTCTTATTCTGAATAAGATAAGCAACCATTCAGTAGTAGACTCAGGTATTTGGGTGCTGTCCAGCCTGGAGGGAAGAGGGCTCTGGGGACACCTTACTGCAGCCTTTCAGTACTTAAAGGGGTTTATAGGAAAGACAGAGACAAACTTTCTATTTTGCTGGTGACAGCATAATGAGCAACAAACAGTTTTAAAGTAAAGGAGGGTAGATTCACACTAGACATGAGGAATAAATTTTTTACAATGAGAATGGTGGAACACTGGTACAGGCTGCCCAGAGAGGTGGTGGATGCCACAGCCAAGGAAACATTCAAGGTCAGGTTGGTCAGGGCCCTGAGCAATCTGGCTTAGTGCAAGGTGTCCCTGCTCACTGCAGGCAGGGTGGACAAGATAATCTTTTAAAAGTCTCTTTCATCCCAAACTCTTCTAAGAGTCTACAATTTTTGCCAGAGATAACCTAGATTGCAAGAAATAACAGTGTGCTCAGAAAACAAACCTGTATTTTCAGGTGTGTGTTCTCATGAAATAATTGGAAAAAAACATTCCAATAAAATTATAAATTAAAACCCAGCCATTCAGAGAAAAAATGGCATTTTAATGTAGCAAAGAGCTTGTAGTGTTTTATAACTGTTAGGAACCAAAGAGAAACTAGTCTGTTAAAGGAGGGGGATTTTTAATTTAAGTAAGATTGCTAAAGCTGTTAGCATTCATCACAGTTCTACTAAAAAGTTCTTGCCAACTAACCCACTGCTAAAAGAAAAGAGTGCATCTTACCCAACTGTTGCATATTTTTGTCCTTCAACAATAAGGAATTCAGCTGGCTTTCTTTCTTCAGTAGCTAGATATTTTAGTAAGACAGGAAAAGGAGAGAGTTGAACTAAAAACAAGTGCAAAAAATGCTATTTATAAAAATGCAGTGTTCACTTGCTAAGGTTTGAAAAAACCCACAATTTTTGTATCAAGCACGTCTCTCTTTCACAGTATTTATTAAATAGCTGATCACCCACCAAAATTTTTATGACCCACAAAGTTATGTCATTATCTGCTATGATTTTAGATCAAAAACTCTCACAGTCCTACAGTCATTATGGACTTAAAAACTCCAAATACAAGAGATTACAAATAGAAGAAAGGCAGAAACCCCACTAGGTTTTCTACTACACATTCTCAAGTGATTTGCTGTGTATATTAACATTTTAGCTTCAAATCACTTTTTCCTCAGGCCTCATAACAGAAGCTCTTACTGATGCAGTTTTTCATGCTAAATTATCTGCTTGAAGGAGGCTGCAGGAGGTTATTTTACAAGCAATGCTTGACAAACATATTTTGGTGTCATGTTCTATAACTGGAGTGATTATTGCTTTAATACACTCTCTGTTATCTGCTATGTTCCTTCTGGGAGATTGGGGTTTTTCCTCCATGACATCACTGTATTTTCTTCCTTCTAATCTCTTGTCATTTTCCTCCCCCTCTCTGCATGCTTTCTTCCTTTTCTGGTTATTCATTTCCCACCAATCACTGCAATATTGGATAAGTATCCCCACGAGGTAAGGACACATTAAGCATTCCCACCGTGCACATGGGGAAGTGGGGCAGAAGGAGGAAAAAGTGACTTCTCTGAGGTCAAATGAGGTTTCTGTGGCAAGGTAAATTATTGAATGAACATGAGTTTCCCCTTCCATGAGCAGCCACATGGCATGCTGCCTTTGATTTGAACTGGCACATGAAGCAGTGGGAAGGAGCAGGCTTTGTTTCATACACGGAGGGCTGAGCACATGCACGTGCTCCTCAGTGGTACCTTGTGGGAAAAGACTGACTTTGTGCAGAGACTGCAAGCTCTGCACTGGGAATATTTGTATAAAAAGGCAGGTCTCTCCTTGTGCTAACACTTCTGGGTGTTTCCAAAAAATACACAGATAATCTTTCAGCACAAGCCATTTCAACACCAGTAACAAAAAAATAAAAAAGAAAGGAGAACAGCTATCAACTTTCTTCCCGTCCCCCCAAAGGACAGCAAGCAAACACAGATCCAGCGTCTCATCAGAGTATGTCCATCAACATCCAACAGCAGAATTTGCAGATAATAAATTCATTTCACAGCAGGACTGCAAGACACACACCTGTTGGTTTTTTTTCAGGGAGAGAAATTCTGCCATCTGACACTGAATCAACGAGGTCCTGGAACTCGGCAGGAACTTCAGCTTGCTTCCAGCGCTCATTGTCCAAAAGCAGGCTGGTCACAAACACAAAAGAGAGGAGGCTGAGAAAGAAATACCTTGTCTTGACACTTCTCTTGCCTGTAATGCTGAAAAGCAGTTTTAAAAAAAACACTGGCCCAAAATGTCATGTCAGTCATCTTCAGGAGAAGGAGGTGCCCAACAATTGTCAGCAGCAAAACAGAACAACACTCTGCTGGTCTGGAGAGCTCACAATTTGTTCATTCAATCTGTCATAGGGGACCAAAAACTACACCAGGCAATAAAGGTCTTTATGAGATCATTGCCAATGAAGTAATGTATAAATACTGGAATTTTAACAGCTTTTGATGGATGAGAGCAAACAGACTTAATGGATGTTACTGGCCAGGCTGTTTCTGCAAGCAGTTTGGGTTTGGTTTCTTTTTTTAGAAAACAGCTGAAAGTGAATTATTCTCAAACTCTGAAACAGAGCAATCCTGCTCTTCAATGTTAGCTCTGTGTACTTTCTGTAGCCATTACTGTACTTATTTAGGTAACTGTAGAACAATCCAGTTTGAAGAAATCAAGTTATGAAAACAGCAAAAGTCTAAACCAACTGGAAATAACTGGGGTTTAATACAGTTTTTTTCACCCCCTGCTTTTAAGTATAACAAGCTTACTGATGTTCTAAGCAACTAAAGATTGTGTTCAGCTGGCATACGATACATAAAATTATTCATGGAAGAGCACAAAGATTGTCTACCCAGAGGTACCTTAGTTTTGTCTTCCTCTCCTCATGAAACCTATTCACAAATCTGTTGGCTTGGCTCTGAAGAGCTCCTCTCAGGGACATGCTTTTCCTGCCACAGATCTGCTCAGTATCCAAGATAAAGCCTTCCATCAAGCGAGAAAGAGTAACGAACTCGCTGGAATTCAGCTTCTCTAGGAAGCCATCCTGCCATGCAAAGAAAACCATTGTAAGGAGACATACCACCACAAAAATTCAGAGACATACAGAAATAACTAGTCAGCATGTCTGAGGGCTACTGCAGTTTGAAGAGGCACATTATTTAACCCTACATGTGCCAGACAAAGTAGACTGCAGTGCAAGCTGCTACCTTGTCACAGACATGCATTCTCTGCATGAAGTATCAAAGACAGCAAATCAGAATATTAAAAAGAGAAAGGAATAGGTTGAAGAAACCAACACTGCCTTGCAATGATTTATGTTAACACTGGTGTGCTCTGAGCGTTACCACACAGCACCTGTGGCAGCAGGAACAGTTCCAGGAACCTGGAAGCAAATGCTTACCAAGCATGAGGCACCACCAGCAGTCTGACCCAAGCTCCTCACCTTTGCTCTTGCCATGAGGAACTTGACTGAACGGTCGTGGCAGATATCAGAGGCGTTATAAAGTAACTCCTGGATATTGTTTGCCAGCCTGACCAGCTCCAGGTCAGTCAGTTTCATGTCGTCGCTGATCCTACAAATGACAGAACCAGTTGGCTGAGCATCAGTTTATGGAGCAAAGTATTTTTGCACACAGAAGGAAAGAGCCTTGCAGCAACTGTCAAATGCAGTCAGTAAATCACCAAAGTCACTTCATACAGATGGGATCTTCTAAGCTGCTGTCAAGGTCCTGTCAGCCCCTCGTAGCAAGGAAATGCCTAACAGCACATCCTTTTCTTTTTTCTTTTTTTGATTCTGCATTCTAACTGCTATTAATGGTCTAAGAGTAAACATGACATAGCCATTACTGATACAACAAATGTAATTAACAATTTACTGAGTTAAAATTTACCCAGCTCCTGTCAGCATCACAAGCATATGACAGATAAAACACAGAACTCTTCTTCTGATGCAAGTGTAAGGTCTAAAATAGATACCCTGCACTCCCCACAGCTTTAATCCACAGGCTGTCATTCTATTACCTCTTTAGACTACAGGCTCTTAAGGTGGTGCTTTTTAAAAGACCTTGTATGACTTGTCTACTGTTCTGAGGTTCATGCTTCATGCCATTAGTGACGATCACAATCTTCTGGGCCAGCCCAAGGACTGACAGCACAACAGAAGAGAACTCAGGACACTACAGAGCAGCAACTGGGCTAACATTGCTCTGTGTATTTTTATTAGCCTGCTCCAAACAGAGCAAAGGTGCAAACAAAACCAGAAGAGTGATGAAGTAAGTTCATTTTGGAACAACGTTATGCAATCAGCCTCAGAAACAACTTTATTCCTCAGAAGCTCTAGCTGGATGGTGTATTTTTAGCAAACTTGGCTCCAAACTAGTTTGGGTCCAACCCCCTTCCCTCTCCCTGCTCTTCCACATAACCTGGACTCCTCTCCACATTTCATTTCTCCTCCAGCACACGACAGATGTTCAGACATACAAAGGCCTCTGTTTTATGCACAGCAGATTTATTTTAAATCTATCTCCTTCAGCCAGCATTGTCATTTGGTGGGGAAGGTCTCTATCAAAACTAACAGCTGCTACTCAAGGAGCAAGCAGCAAGAGCAGGCCACTTGCTGTCTTCCATCTCTCAGCAGGGTAACAAGTGGTATTTCAGCTGGATACATAACTCTGTATCCAGACATGCTGCCTTTTGACGTGGTTCATGCCTCACACACATTATGCCTGGTTCCTTTCAAATGATAGCTCTGACTTGCTGCCACAAGTAAGGGGTGCATAAAAGGATGCCAGAAGGTCGGAACTCTGGAGACTGGAGCACCTCAGGGCAGCATTGCCTATGTAACCAAAGCACTGAGATGGATTTATTTATTTATTTATGCAAGTCCAATAGTCGATGACAAACAGAAGATTTTTCTCTAGGGTTTATCAAGGTGTATTCCATGAAGCCATCTTAAAAAAACAAGCAAGCAAACTGCTCTCTACACAAGTGGCCTCCCCAGAAAAACTAAAGGAGAAGCGGCTCTTTTCTGGAAGAAGTGACATAAATCAGTCCCTGTAACACTACATATGGAGGTGAAAAAAAGGCAAATGTAACAGTGCACTCTGATGGCAGTCTCTAGGGGGGAGAGCCACTACACTTCACCTACCTAAAAAGCACATTCCTCCAAAGTCATTTTTGTACTGTGTGACCAGAAACAACTGCCTGCACCTCACCCCTCGTTCCGGCCACGCTGCCAGGCGGAGACAGGCAGGGTGTTCACTCACATCATCTCTACTCCTCCTGGAGTAACAGCAGAGGACGTGTGCTCCTTGCTGGACGAGGAGTCGGTGGTGCACTCGGGCTCCGAGACGGAGTCGCTGCTGCAGGGCTCGCTGTTCGGGGAGGTGTTCCTTTGGGAGCCCGAGTCGGCTGCTCCGGCCGGGAGCTCCCCATCGCCGAAGGCGTCGCTGATGAACATCCCCTCGTGGGTCAGGTAGGCCACCTCACTGTCCACCATGCTCTCCTTAGCAGAGTTCTTCTGTAAGGTGTCCTCCAGGTCTCTGGTTTTTTGGTTCTTGTCTAGAACCAAGAAAACCACGCTACGGATAGTATTTAACGTTGCCTAGAATGAAATATAACTTTTATTACCAAGAAAACACCCCAAAAACCCCAGTGCCACAAGCTTGTGCTAGAAAGAGATTTTATTTTGCCCACAAAATTAAATTAAATCCTGCCTTTATTTTCTGTTGTGTAATTAGTATTTAGAGGCAGACCCATTTGTCTGATGGCAATCAATATCTGAAGTTTCTGAGATAGGTGAAAGAAACCTCACTTGGAGCAATCTAACACGTACAAAAGTCCTGCCCTAATCCCTAGCAGCTTAGAATAGAAGTAATAGAGCAAAAGAGGTATTATCTCTTTGTCACTGCTCTCTTTGTTAGCACTAACCATTTTTGCCCTGAATCCTGATATTCACATCTCCTTTCAATCAGAAGTTTGAACTCTACAAGCAAAATCAACATCTTAAGACTTCGAATGGAAAAGCAACTTCATTCCCTTTGATGCCTGAACTATATGAAGTTCTTTGTAAATGAATGTCTTACCTTTACTCTCTTGAGGAAGATGGTGAATTTCGAAAAAATATTCTTCAGTAAATCAAACCACTGAGGAAAATTCATCATCCTCATCTGGTCTGCAAGCCTAAAAAAAGAGCAGTATTCAGCAAACAGCAACTGTTTGCTGGCCATGATGCCTACTGGCACATAAAGGAAAAGAAAACATCCTTTAAATGGAATTGCAAATATAAGGAAGACCGTGTAGACTTTTACCTGGCAAGCGACAGACACCACCTAACCAACAGTCATGATAACACAATGTAAGTGGAGAGGGGAAGGAGGGATATAGGATTAGGTCATACTATCAGAAAATGAAAGCTTCACATTTACCCTCTACTTCTTTCCTGGGCATAATGTTCTCTTCCCTAGGATAAGTATGTGTGACCAACAAGGGATGGGGTTAACAACATTTTCACAAACCACATGGGAGGAAGTAAAAATTACAAAAAAACCTACATGAAAATGCTTTTCAAGTGCTAAAAAGATGTGTTATTAAGCCCATTTAAAGGCTCAATTTGCAAGGCATTGCAATGAGACCACTTCTGCTATTGAAGTACAAGTCAGCAGTTTGTGGCAGAAAAATCATTGATAGAACAAAAATTAAACCCTGTAATACAGAGTTAGGACCCAAGAGCAGAATAATAAACACTGGAGAATGGTGACCAAATATCCAATGTGCAAAAACGACTCTGTGCCCAGTCATTTCCCAGTCTGGGTATGAAATCCATGCAGGTTTTGCAACTCACTTTGCTTTATCAGCTGGACTATTTTTTATTATCTTGGGGTAACACTTTGCTGAGTCAAGTGAATCTTAAAGCCATATAAAACCGAAAGCTGGCAGGGGCCCCTGGAGCTGGGGCCTCTGGAGCTGCCTTGGCCAAGCCCTGCTCAAGGCAGGTCCAACTATACTGGGATGCTCTGGGCCCTGAGCTCTGGGTCAGTCAAAGCCTGACCATGTCCCAGAAGACAGATTCCACAGCCTCTCTGGGCTTGTGTTCCAGTGTCTGACCAGCCTTATGGGGAACAGATTCTCTCTACCACTCAACTGGCATTTCTCATCGTCCACATTGTGCCCACTGCCCTCTGTGCAAACTCTGAGAGGAGCCTGGCTCCATCTCCATCTCTGGCATTTGCCTTTGCTGGGCTTGGTGAGGTTCCTGATGGACCCTTTCTAGGGCTAAAGTTGCCTGGTCTCCTTTCAGGATAGCCCCTGTTCTTGATTATGGGGGAGGAATTTAAACTCCTGACATGTTTTAATACAAAGTTCCAGATTATGGTAACAGGGAATGCTTTTAAGTGGAGATGTATTCAAGAGATACATGCTTCATGTAGTGAGATTCACAGAATTTTAGTATTTATTTCAAAGGTAAATTTAAGCTAACAGTAGAATCTGAATGAGAAGTAAAGCAATATCCACCTAGAGGTGGACAAAAGCAGAGTCTTAAGATGCAAGAGAAGCATAATCCTTAATTACAGGGAAATTTAAGCAAAAATTAGAACAGTAAATTCATCTACGCTAAAAATCATACTATCCCCACCCACCCACCACCACAAAAAAAAAAAATCTGGCTGCATACTTACTTAACAACAACTTCTGTGTCTATTTCTTCTATCTGTGACACCGTATTAACCACACACTGTCAAATTTTAAGGGGGGAAAAAAAAACAAAAGAAGATCTTAGCTTTTTTCTAACCACTGCTGAGTTTCATAACACATTAATCCTCAAGTTAAATAAGGAAAAGCAAAATAAAAAAAGACAGACATACTTGTGTCACTTAACTTGTTTCTCTAAAAACATAAAAAACACAAACAAACAAAACCAACAAAAAAAGCAAACACAAAAGAAAGCCCCCAGAGCAAGTGGTGCATACAAAACCGGCCAGCTTCTTCAGGTCTCCAGTACAATCAATTTTCATTCCAAACACATCTACAGTTTTACAGCCATTTCATTGATCTATTTTCCCATTACTTGTAAGCCCAAGGTACAAATCAACCCCACTCAGACTGAAAAAGGGCTTTTCTCCCAAATGCCAGTCAATAAACTGAACAAATGAGTAGTAGAGTGTGATCTCATCTTGCCTTTAAGCAAGTTTGTACAATCCCAGTAGTGACTGAGGGCTGCTGAGCTCAAGCTACATGGGTTTTACCTGTGTTCTGAAAAATGGTGGTCAGTACAGAAGCTTCTGAAGAAGAACAGAACCTTGCTCACAAACCTCTGCTCTTAAACTTACCTGGCAACAAAAACCTACTAAAATTCACTGACCAAAACTGCCCAGCAATGCATTTGAACAGGAAGCACATTTGAGGTGTGGCAAGAAAAGAGTTTCCTTTATTAAGGAAAAGTACCCCTATGAGTTGAGACAATGGGCCACCATACAAAAGCACTGCACAAACCACACAGGAATTACACAAATCCTGCCTGTTTTCCTTATTCAACAGAAATTTACACTGGAATTTGATTAAACATTGTCTACTATTAAGCAGAGGGGAAACCTGAAAAACCCAACTTAAATTTTCCCAGCAGAATGGGAAAAGCATTTTGAAACTGAGAGCGAGCAGAAAAATAGGGAGTGTTACCTGTCTATTATATGATCAAACAGAGAATCTGAAGGGAAAAAAGTCTCCTTATGACTGTTGATACAGGCAAGTGAAAAGCCAGTGGCAACTGCCAGGCAGACGAACAGCTTTATTCTGGTGTTATTCATTAATTCCTTTTTTAAAAATTTACTAGCAATATGGGCCTATCCACCTTGTACAACCAGACCAACAGAACCATGGAGCTGCAATGTGAAAGGGATTGGAACAGCCAAGTCTGGCTTAAAACAAAAACCTTCACATAACAGTATTATAAAACCAAATCCAAACTTTAAAAAACTAGGTTCCCAAACTTTTAAAAACTAGGTTCCCAGTTCACAATGCAGCTGTGAACTGTAGGCTATCCTGTGAGGACAGGAGATGCCCAACTCAGCACCTATCTCCCAGCCTTTGAGATACAAATCAGAGGGAGGTCATAGCACACCAGAGCATAACTCTTTAAATAATCACCTATCTCTAGGGAAAAAAAAAACATTCTTACACAATATTCTCACATATGTGGGCAAACAAACAAGATGAGTAAAACTGAAAGTACCAAACACACACCCTAAGTACAGCCTAAGATCTGCTTGCAAACAAAAGTCATCATGTCACTATCCAAATTAGCCAATATATTTCCCCCAAAGAAGTAATCTGAATTTTGTTCAATTATTTGTTTTAGCTGGTTTGATCAATAAGGTTTTTTAGCCTGAAAGATACTCTGCTCCAAATGGCAAACCACCACACCAATGCTGAAAAGGATTTGGGGCTTAAATTAAGGTTTTTTTAAAGGTAAGCACTTCTACCTTCTCCATTACTTCACAATGCTCTCTCAGAAAAAGACAAAGATATTTTCCAACCTTTTATCATGTACCTATGCTGTGTTAACATTAAGGCAAGAAATATTTTCTGTACCATTTGCAGGGAATTCATTTGTTTAAACTGGCAAGTTTTTATTCTCCTTAATGTGTTTACACCAAGAACTCGAGGGCTTTGCTTTACAGTATGTTGGGAGGGAGAGGTTTTCAGTGTGGTTTTGGAGTGTTTGTTTTGGGTTTTTAATGAAATGTAGTGCTATGACACAACTCCACTATTTCAGAGAGCCACGTGTTAAGAGAAAGGCAAGTTCACAACAATGTTAATTTTACAGAGAAAACAGGGAGCTTATGTTACCTACACCTTCCAAAAGTTATTTTGTAAAGACCTCTGTGCTTCAGGAAGCCCTGCAGTGTCTCAAAGCTCAGCTGCTCTAACTGAGAGACCATCAGCCACCAAAAAATATCATCAGAGCTGTTCTTGATGACTAAAAAAATTATTGGCAAGGGGTAGAGCAAAGCTTGTCAGGTACATTAGAAATATTTGTCTTACCTGTTTAATTATATTTTTTGCAGTATTAATCATTTCATCTCCATATATTTCATAAAAATTTAGCTTCCTTTGTTTTAGAAGTCCAAATACTAGAGATATAAGTCTCTCCTATCAAGAAAAAAGAAAATTAAAAGAACTCCACACACATGAAAAATATCAAAAGTGAAGACAAGAAACAATTTTAAGAAATTGCACAGCAGTTATAAAGTTCATGTATCAAGCACACTGAATAGGATTTAAGTCAATCCAATTCCTCCAGACTAATGCCAAACTTTGCCTATACAAAAAAAGGTTCCTGTGGCAATACCAGCTGAGTCTCTTTGTCCCACCCCCTTTCCTGCCAATTCCTCAATTGGGCTCATTCCCAAGTGCTTAAACCTGTGGATATGTCTAACCATGAGTGAGTTTCCTGATCCTGAGCAAGACTGACACTAAGCACAGCCCAGTGAGAGGCTGGCACACTGCAGCACAGAGGGCAAGAAACCCCAGGGCAGAAATGGGAGCATTGCAGTGCTACTGCCAACCACTACATCTCATGAAATGGATTAAACAAGGCTGAACAGGTCACAGGCTCCAGTAATTAATAAAGAGCCCTGCAGGCAAAATCCAGAAAAATCTTTTCTGGGCTAGAAAGCAACCACAATAGCTCAATCTTTGTATGTTTATGATCTTCAGAGGAATGAGGAATATATATCTATATATACTGTGAATGAAGCATGCATTCAGGGCAAGCATATGCTTGGTATAAGCACCCATAAAAGCATGGGGAGACAGAATGAGAACAACATACAAATATCAGCTTTCATTGCAAAACTTAAATTTTACAACCAAGTCGATCAGAGTCCATGTTCTTTTCCACTTACATGCTTATGTTCATGAAATGAACTCAGTATACATTTAATCACAGAAAAGGGAACTGATTATTTTGAAAAAATAAAGTGGGCCTGGATTGCAGTTCAGAGTTTAATTAGAATTATTTAATCTTATCAAGCACAAAAATAAATGGGCGGGGAGAGGTGTGGATGAGAAGATAAATAGTCTAAAATTAATAGTGTTGCTACTAGGGACCTGAGTGAATTAGTTGGTGCTAATTGAGTATGTTAAAGATGCAAACATATTCATGAGACACTTTATTTCAATAACAGACATACCTCTTCTAGAATTTGGCAATCATCTTCTAGGGGTCTATTTAAATCATTGCGAGCATAAGTTGAAAACTCTGCAATCATCATTTTATCTATCAGCTTTTCCAGTTCACAGAGCTGTGAGCCAAGATGCCTAAGAAAAACAGCCATTGAGATATGAGCTAAATAATCAACCTGAAAACGAATCATTAGTTCACAGTTGAAGAAAATAACCACCCAGCAGGAAATTTCCATGCAATCAACGCTGGCTTAATGGGAGGCTCCAATCTTTCACTCCTCAGAGCAGCTGAAATGATGCATTTTTCAGAGGCACTGTCACCTTACACCAAAACATATGGACTTGAATATTGATGGAGGATAAAATTTGGAAGTAGGGCTTTTTTCTTTTTTTGGCAGGTGCCAAGTACCTCTCTGCCCAATGAGGTGAACCAGAACTAAGAATACTCAGTGCTTGTCAGTATAAAGGTGTTAAAAAGAAGGAATACTTCTTTTGCTTGTCAAGTTCCTCAGATCATCAGTCCACAAGTTCTTCTAATTCAAACATTTGAGCTTTTGACGTGATCACAGATTAAATTCACATGACAGGATGGCTTTCAGAGAACACACAGGAGTTTTAAGTTTGCCATTTTTTATGCTACTCTAAATGAAAAATGTTTTTCCCACGTATGGGAGATTTTAAACCATATTTTGCAGACTGTTGTCATACAGAACCCCAAGGGAATTTCTCACATCAGAAATGTCAACCACCCTTTAAAAGTGTGAACTTCAGAGATGTAAAACACTCCAGGCTTTTCAACTTCCACTAACAGCTGGGAACAAGTATCTGTAAAAATCAAGACTGTCTTTTCTTTAACAAAAACAAACAAACACAGACACTTTGCAAATGAGAATTAAGAGGAGCTGTGATATTTCAGATAAGCCTAGATACAAAATGGGGGGATGAACATAGTTTTCATTCAGTGCTGGTGTAGCTGGATCCTTTGCTGTCATAGCTTATGACTCCTGATTCCTCCTCCTTGCAGAAACCCACATGGCCAGCACTGAGCTGAAGTCCATGAGTCTTGCTAGATCCGAGTCGAGCAGATTAATTAATTTATTTTAATTTCAAGATGACCAAACCTGCTTTTGAAATTGTCTTTCAATAATTCATTGGAATGGACAAAGCAGACATATTTCAAATACCTAATTTAAGCAAATATAGCCTGGAGAAAATCCAAGCCAGTTGTGAGCTGGGCATTTCAGAACAAACACAACAAGAAAACACCCCAAAGATTATTATAACTGGAGCTGCAAAACTGACTGCAGGAGTAGGAGCCACAGCACAAAGGCTGTGGCTTCCTGAGGTAAGCATGAAGGTGCTCCTTGGTACATTATTTCTGTAGCTGTGCTGAACTGCACTGAGACACACCAAAACCTGTCCTCTCAAACCCCAGCTGTGGAAACATCCAACAACAGCTCCCAGCACGTGCCCTCACCACTTTGTCCAAGAGATTCTAGTCCCTAGCAGCCACAAAAATCCCTCCAACCTGAAACATTCAGGAACAAGTCAAACCTTAATTCACACTCCAGCAAAACACCTTGGTAATTATCTCTGAACAGGTACCACTCATGCATCAGATCCCTTCAATGAATACTGAATAGGACAACTTCAACACCTAAAATGATGACTGCGGGGTAAAACTTCTTTTAGAATACACAAATGAGAACTATTTTTCCATGTATCTGT